>AYEL01062733.1:0-42416 GCA_000484575.1 Olivierus martensii
TTTTTTCTTTATTTAATTAAATTTATCCCTTATTAAGGCTCCCAAAAAAGTTAAAAGTATTAGTGAAGGTGGTGTTAAACATGCTTTCTTCTAATATTACTGTTATATTTATTTCCTTTTTGTATTATTTCCACACACAAAGCCATAACATGTTAAAATTTTTTTCTAGGACAAAACACGTATTATTTGGATTTACATTAATTGCAATGGGAAAAATTGATTCGGATTACGAACTTTTCGGATCGCGAACAGGGTCAAGGAACGGATTGTGTTCATGAACCGAGGTATCACTGTAATTCAATTTTTATAATTTTAAAAACTTTCCAAATTGAGTTCATTATCAGAATAAATATGGAAATTTAGACAAAACATCAGACCTATAGCACTAAAATAATGGGGCAAAATTCAAAGACAAAGTTGAATACAGAGCAGAATACAGTCATGTTACATTGCATCTATTCATGATTCCTTAATATGATTTTATTTAGTATTTGTTTCAACAGAAAATATCAAAGAAATATTATATATATAATATCATTTTCAAATTTCAACAAAAATATTTAAATGATAAAAAGCCAGAACCAAAGCATACTACAGAATAATTGCTACAACTGATCAAAGTAGAAAGCCAATAAGCACAGATACAGTCACTGAGACTACAAATCTGACATCCAAATTAGCTGTAAAATAATTAGAAAATATGATTCATTTAAAAAATATAAGCTAATTCAAATGATCATCCTATATTTTTCAAAATACACAAATTGTCAATCAGAAATATTGGGGATCATTACATTTCCATTTAATATTAACTGATGATACAATAATAGTCCCATCTTTATTTGATAAAAAGATTGGTATATACAGTTCTAATTTCATTTGTGAAGTGCCCATTAAATTAATAATTTCTTGGACATTTCACATAATTAAATTTTAAATTTTTATAAATGCATTCATAATTAATTTTCAATGCATTTATATATGTGAACATTCACAAACATCTATATATTTTCAGTACTGTAAAATGGGGTGACTTCGCACACTTTTGAAAAATAAAATTTTGTCAGTTAATAGTAATTACAGAAATTGCTACTAGTCACACTGTGACACATTAAATCTTGTCAACACTGACAAAAATTATTGAGCATGTGACAACAGGTTATTAGGCAATACAGTGGGTGATCGGTTAACGAACAGTTCGGATAACGAACACTTTTTGAAAGATTTTATGAGATGTTGTCAACACTGACAAAAATTATTGAGCATGTGACGACAGGTTATTAGGCAATACAGTGGGTGATCGGATAACGAACACTTTTTGAAAGATTTTTATGTTCGGTTAATGAACACTTCACAGAACAAACTGTCGGACCCGTGGACTGACCGAATGACCGATGAGCCGGATGGCTGCATGGTAACGCTGGGCCATTCTGGAGGATCCAGGGGGTCCCACTCCTCCAAATTTTTGGAGGGATCTGGACCCGAACTGTTGAAACCCATCCTTCAATCTTCCGGTTGACCCCATCGTGGGTGCTGGTCAGCCTGTGATGGTCTATAAGTGGCCGCCGCCAGATAAAAATATTCTATGAGGATATTTCGTAAACCTCCAGATAAAAATATTCCATGAGGATATTTCGGCTTAACTAACCTACTGCCAGATAAAAATATTCCATGAGGATATTTCAGCTTAACTAATCTAATTGGAATGACTAACTTAGGGCTTGCACGTTGGTGGATTTATGAGTAAGAATGGGAGAACAGTGCTTTTTCTCGATTAAAATGAACTCAGAGACAACTTAAAACAAATCAAACATTTATTAAGGAAGGTAAGAGAGAGATTTTACAATTTTTTAGTGTTAGAATGGCACCGATACCAGGTAAGGTCAATAGACTTGGGGATCTCTATCATGACAATGGTATTAATCAACTTTGAAAAATTCTGAAGGAGAGAGAAAAGCAATCGATATTGAGCAGATTCTTTAACGGAAATAAATAATAAAGATGTTAAATGCAAGACTATGTATGTATATATTATTGTTATTACATATAAATAAACATAGTAAGAAATTACATAATTTTTTATTTATGTTTTTTTGGGTCTCCGGAACGAATTAATAGATCGGATTTTTATTTATTTTTTTTTTTGGGTCTCCAGAACGAATTAATCAAATTCCCATAAAAAACTTATGTGTTTTTGGGTCTCCGGAACGAATTAATTAAATTCCCATTAAATCCTATGGTAAATCGATGATCGGTTAACGAACAAAGGAAACGGAATATTGTCTAGGAACGGATTATGTTCGTTAACCGATCACCCACTGTACTAGTATTCACGAAATTATGTTCATTAACCGATCACTCATTGTAAAATATTTTTTGGAAAGATAGTCAAAAGAGATTTTTTGAGTCTGAAAACTTTCATCTGTGGAGCCACTCCCAGAAACTTGTGAGTTTTGCTAGTTACTGATATCTGTTTCTCATAAAATGAATACTTATAGCAACTATAGTTTTGAATTTAAACTTTGCCAGAAATTTTTTATCTTACTGGGCAATGTTATCCTTTCATCCGTAAGAAATTTGGAGTGGCATTGCCCAGCAAAATTTCTTAGGAAATTTACAGCATGCCAATAGGTAGCGTGCTGTAAATATGCAATTTGAAAGTTTTAAAATATTATTATACTGTATGTACATTATGCAAGTTGTATCAAAAGTCACTATCTATCACAAGAAATAATTGGAATTTTGAAAAACAGGTTTTAATTTTAGAAAAAACTTTATTCAAAGTATATGTTACAAATAATTAGTGCTCCATATGGCAACCATCAATGGCTATACACAGCTCAAAGTGATAGGATGCTTCCCGCAACACACTTTCCAGCATTTGTGATGTTATTTTTTGAATTGCATCAGTAATTTTCTAAGTTCAGCAACATCGCTAATTAGCCTTCCTGTGTACACCTTAGACTTAATGAAACCCCAAGCATAAAAATCTAAGGGTGTTAAATCGGGGGGGCATGCTGCCCATAACTGTGGTCAGCCATGACCAATCCAGCAATTAGGGATTTGTTTAACACACTTAGATTTTTATGCTTGGGGTTTCATTAAGTCTAAGGTGTACACAGGAAGGATAATTAGCAATGTTGCTGAACTTAGAAAATTACTAATGCAGTTCAAAAGATAACCCACAAATGCTGGAAAGTGTGTTACAGGAAGCATTCTATTGCTTTGAGCTATGTAGAGCCTTTGATGGTCACCATGTGGAGCACTATTTATTTATAACATATACTTTGAATAAAGCTTTTTCTCAAATTAAAACCTGTTTTTCAAAATTCCAATTATTTCTTGTGATGATAGTGACTTTTTAATACACCCTGTATATACCTACATTATTATAGCATTTTTTGCCTATAGTTTCATTTTGTTTCAAAATTGAAAATATCAAGAAAATATAAGCCAAAATTGAGTCACCACTCTTACATTGGATATTCTACTATAGATCTTGGTGCAATGGTGGCAGATGATATAGTTAGAGATCTGTCCATAAGGCAAGCTGCCATCAAGTACAGAATACCAAAAAAACTATATGCAACAAAATTAAGCATAAGCATTCTAAACTTGTTGGTGGATAAATTGTATTATCATAGCAAGAGAAAGTTGAAATTCTTCCCCAGATTTTAATTATTTTCAGTTATTTTCTTTAAAAATTACTTTAGCATTTTTTCTTTTTTTTAAATAAAACTCTAGTTTTGAACTACTTTTATTAAGTTATGGAATAATTGCATAGCTCTATCAAGTGAAAAATAAATAAATTTTTAGCGTTATTCCGAAGGACTTTTGGCTTAATTAAGCCATCATCAGCGGTTCTTTACACAAACAAGAATGAATCATTAGAAAACATTTAAATTTAAAATTCGAATTACATATAGAAAATGAATAAATTATATTATATATACAATATTATATAGTATCAATTAATTTCTTAGATAATTTAAACATGATTATTCTTTTTGTTGTTAAGAGACTTTAATTATTAATATAATTATTTGTAATTAACATTATTTGCACATGTCCAAAAACCATGGTGCTGATCTGTTCAGGAATATTATCATTTATCATCAGTAGTTCTTGTTTGTATAGAAAACCGCTGATGATGGCTTAATTAAGCCGAAAGTCCTTCGGAATAAAGCTAAAAATTTTATCATCAGTAGTTCTTGTTTGTGTAGAAAACCGCTGATGATGGCTTAATTAAGCCGAAAGTCCTTCGGAATAAAGCTAAAAATTTATTTATTTTTCACATGATAGAGCTGTGCCATTATTCCATAACTTATTAAAGAAGATAGTGAATGTAAATAATAAGATTATAAACATTGTACTACTTTTATTGTTATTGGTGGTTTTCTTCCCATCTTTTTGGAGTTATATTGCTTAAAAAATTTGTTATAATCTTGTCATCAATAAAAACAGGAGCTTGTCAAAGTGACCCCTATGTGCCAAGTGACTTTGCCCACCATGTTTTTATTTTTTAAAAATAAGGTGGGAAACAAAACAATATAATTATGCCAAAAATTAAATATACAGACCTTCTACCAAATGTAGGAATTTTTTGTTTTTTTCTTAATTCATTGGGAAGTGTATACGTTTTTGAGTTGAATTTGAAAATTGGACAAAGTAACCCATTTTACAGTAAGAGAGTTAGAAAGAAATATATATATTTAAGAATAAATATGGCAGATTTTTGGAGGGCAAATGACAATGAAAATGTTTATTAAATTTAAAAAAATTTAATAAACATTTTCATTGTCAGTTGCTATTTGAATAATGCTTTTATGAAGATTCAAAATAATAGTAAGTTTTCTTTTAAAATTTCTCTGATAATCAATAATGGCTATACATTTTAATAAAAATCAAGATAAGAAACTTATACAAATTATTTTTTTAATTTCTTTACTAATTCTTGAGATGAAAATTAACCCTTAAGCTGTTAGTTGCTGTTCTGGTCACTTACATTCTCAATTGATCCTACCAATTAAATCAGTATTTCTTAAATAAACAGTTATGAACTCATCAACCAATGCAATAGTTTATTTTATTTATATTATAAGGAATATCTTGATCAACAGATACATATTCTTTTGAAAAGTTTAGAACCTTTCTATTTTGGTTATATAATAAATTAATGAATTAATAAAAATTTAGTACTGCTGACTATGTATTTGTGAATTTGATTTGCTATCATAGACCAACATTTTAGAAAACAATTCTCTACAATCATGGCTGCAGACAAAATTTTGCTAATACAGAACATTGTTCAGCAAAAACAATGGATATGTCTCTATATCATCCATTTTTTTTATCCAATCTTTTTATAGGACCATAAGGAATCGAATTTTTCTTTTGTCTTGTCACATTAAATATCATTAGATGGCACTAAGCATTAAAGTATAGGGCAATGGACATCTTGCCTGCATTACTCCATAAAATATCATTCAACATAAATTTGTGTATATACTGTATAACTTACTGCTTATACTCTTCTAACTTACCAATAAACTAAAGCACTCTTAGCAGTTGAGTTCATTCCTAAATTCTTAATTTAGTAGCAAACACTTCCGGTATTTCCTCCATCTTCAGGCTACCGAAATTCAAATTAAGTTTGAACATTTAACCATTTATTTATGGCAACAAGACATCGCTATGATAACTCATTCTCAATCAGAATTTATTTTTTCAACGATTATTTCAGTTCTATAGATAACACACACCTACATAACATATATAAAACACTAACACATATAGTATGCTTATACACAGTGTCGGATCTAAGCCGATTGGACTGATTGCACTCAATCGGGCCCTGCGCTTGAGGGGGCCCCGTGTTAAGACAAAATGAAATCATGAAAAAGCTAATAAACCAAGAATAATTGTTTAGATTTACTATTATGACTGGGTTTTACACCCCAGACTTTGAACAATTAATTTTTGTAAATCCATAAAAAGAAAATTATTTCTTGGAAAAATTGAATATGAATGAATCAATTTTATCTTATCTCCTGGAACATGTGGGAGAAAAATTTTCTATTTAAAATAATACTATTTTTGCATATTCCAATGTATTCTTATCTAATATTCTGAAAATATTTTCTGAGTACTCAAATAAACAGCAGGTGAATCTTTTCTTAATTTGAATTAAGTACACATACTATATGTCAGTGGTGTTCAATCCCTCGATCGTAATCGAGAGGCCAATCTCAGAGCGATTTTTGGTCGATCTCTTGTTTATTCCTTCTTACAAATTTAATTAAAACTGAAAACATAATAATTTATTTATCATTATCTTGGTTATCTTTTAATTCTCTGTAAGTGTATCACTATTGTTTATTTATTTTTTGTTAAAATTGTCAAATCAGTAATTTTCTTATAAGTTCAAGTAAATGAATTAATTTAGTCAGTGGGAGTCAAACAGCGAGCCATGATGTAGCCTATATAAAAGAGCAGATCACCAAATAACTTAGTACAGAAAAGTAGCTCGCCTAGTAAAAAAGGTTGAACAGCACTACTATATATAAATGTTGCCAGAAAATATCAAAAAAAATTTCACAGTTTAAATGAATAATAGAAGGTTATTAGTTGATCTTGGATTTATGACTGAAGTAGATGAAATTCACATTTTTAACATAAATATAAGACTTGAAGAATCTTAGCAATAGGAAATAGGTTATAAATGGAATTTACAGAATAATAACTGAGTATTTTTTTAAATGATATGATATCCAACACAGGACCAACTCAACATATGATCAAAAGGAGTTTAAGCTCAGAGCATCGATATTTAAAGGTGCAAAAGGGCACTGGCGCATTTTTTTGTTTTATTATTATTATTATTATTATTATTGTAGTAAGACACAATTATTTTTTTATACATAATTTAAATGATGAGCGGACTGGGCCCATCAAAACTGACGACTTAAAGGGCGCAACAAAAATTTTTGTTCGGGTACTAAAAGCTCTAGAGCTGGTACTGTATCCAACAAGTGAATCATTAATTCTGTTCTTACCAGGAATGTTATCAAAGGTTCTACTATTATTACTGATAATTGATGAAGATATAGCCAATCCCAATAATTAGTTTATAATCATTTTAAGGAAAATCATTCAAAAACCTTCATAGATTTTGATTTTTCCTGGATAAATATGCAGAGAATTTTAAAATGTTCAGGTCACTTTTAAAATATTCCAAAAATCTGCTCAAAATATAATATAATTCATCAGATAAATAGTTTTTTTTATTTTTGAGAGGCAATAACAAATCAATTATATTTTGGACCATTTCACAAAATTATTGATATTTTTTAAAATTCCTTTTAATTTTCATAAATAAGTATTAATTTAATCTTTTTTGTGCATTTTTATATACCGATTTAATTTGTCCAAAATGAAAAGAAAATTTCTCGATTATGACATACAGTCGATTCTCACTATTCGCGGTAGTTACGTTCTGTAAATTCTTCGCAAATACTGAACAACAACCAAAATATACTGTCGAATAAACCACTTCTTTATCTTAATCCAAAAACACGTTTTCAATTTTTATATCATCCTTTTTTCTATAAACAAATCAATATCTATTAATTATTGGATTGGATTAATTATTGGATATCGGAATTATTTTGTTCCTTCCAGTATCTTGAAATGATTCTGATATACTATTATTATATATATCATTCATAAGAATTTCTTTATAAATTTGGGAGTATTAGAATAAAAGTATATTAATTTAAAATTATTTTGTTGTATCCAATATCTTTAAATGATTCCGGGATAACTCAAAAATTTTTAGTTTTGTAATGTGTAAATTTTAGTTTAAATAATAATTTATAAATCGTAAAATAAATTATTATTATTATATATTGAAAATGTTGTAAATTATTTCCTGCCACTTGCATAAAAACTTATCGAAATAAGGTGAATAAAAAAAAATCTGTAATAAAGAAGAAACGGATAAGGAAACTTAAGTTCCAACAGATTGAAACACAAATTCACTGTCTAAAAAATTCGATATAATATATGTATGCTTTTTATTTAAATTTCTTTCATTTGTTTCTATCCACTAATTGTGACTTCCTTACTCATAATATAGATAAATTTTTCATACATTTAATATGCATTAATCTATTATCTACGAACATCAAAGTATTTATAATGTTTGTTAGGTTAGCTTAATTTGGTTAAGCCACCATATCCTCATAGAATATTCTTTATCTGGCGGCGGCACTTATACAGCTCATCACAGGCTGGTCAACACTCATGATAGGGTCAACCGGATGGTTGAAGGGTGGGGTTCAATAGGCCAGGCCCGCAGGGCCGGCTCTATGGTTGCTGGCACCCTGGGCAAGCTGAACTTCGGCGCCCTTTATAAGTATAATTATAAAAATTTTCACAAAGAAAAAACTAAAAATATAGAAATGAGTATATTACTTGGGCTATTTTTTTAACAAAGAATATTAATGTTGTTTTCCCTAACCAGTATTTGGACAATATGAACAATTAGCCTACCTAAAACATTATTCTTTTTTTTTCCTTTAAATTAATAAATCTTTTCATGGCACTTTTTATATTCATATTTGTTGCAATATCATTTTCTATAGACAAAATTGCCACAGAATTCATTCTGTCCTGAGAAATGGAAGACCGTATATACGTTTTTATAAGTTTTAGTAAACTAAAGCTTCTCTCGCCAGCGGACACAGTAATCGGTATGGTAAGCATTATTCTTAATACAACCCACAGATTTGGCATGACATCCTATAGCTTGTTAGTGTTTATGAACCTAATTTATAATATATAGATAGGGTTGTCATATCTAGCTGGGACCTCGTCGGGACACTCTGAGATGGGGGTGTAGAAATGAAGTAAAAAATTTATTTAATATAATTACTTTTTATTTAGAACACAATTACATGGAATTTGTTGCGGCAGTAGTAGTTGGTACACCATATTTTTCGGAAGATTTCACCTTTTTCAGCAAGTCTTTTTTCCCTTTTACATATTTATAAAACTCCATGCAAGTCAGCTTGTAGTTAAACTGGCACTGTAAGATTGATTCCACAGTCCCTGGCAGCAGTCGATTTCTTTCATCAGTCCCCTGGGCCGACATCAGCGAAAATACTCTTTCCACAGTGGCGGGGATAGAAAACAAATTCTTGCATAATTTTAACAATTGGCATTTGCGTTCAGGATTTTCGGTTTCCTTAAGAAAGTAAATCCACCTTTCTTCTACGGAGTATTTAGATTTCTATTCTTCCGAATCACGCTTAGTTTCTAAAAAGCTCTTCAGATACAAATATTGCTGATAACAATTATCTCTTGAAATCTTCACACAAATTTTAGTCAGGTATATAATAGTGTTTTCAATCATCACCCAATCTGGGGTTTCAGATAGCGTCATCCAATCAAATACTTGATATTTATTTAAAGAAATAGCCCATTTCTCTAAATAATCAAATACTATGGTATAGAAAGCTCATTGTCTCTTCCTCAAATTTCGAAATCAAATTAATTATTTCTTGATTAGGGTTCTCATTCTTTAATTTGTTCAAATTCATCTTGGTTTGCATTCCAATTGGCAGTCTTCCTTTCTTTCAGACATTTTTGAGTGTCGATTAATATATTTCTTGTTTCAATTATCGAGACTTTATTCTTCTCCACGCTTTTTATATTTTTTCAAACAGAGCCAAGTTTGACTGCAGAAACATGAAGTAAATTTCACTGATCAGAATCTGAAAAAATCTGAACTGAAAAGATCTTTAAATTATTTTAAGTGGCCTGTCTTCGGTATCAAAAAATTGTTTTAATGAAATCCAAAGCTTAAGAATTCTAATGACAGCCATCTTGTTTTTGAGTGAGGTAGAAGAGTCTGATGATTGACATCAACGTATAAGCAGAACTCTTTCCGCTTCTCTGTCCTTACCGTGTATATAGAAATATAATTAAATATTTTCATGACGATTATTTCAATGTCGACAGTTAAGAACCCAGCAGAGCTTGATATAGTATTGTGGTGAATATGGGCAGGGCATCCAATTCCTTTTACATTTTTTCCTAGTTCTTTAATTTGGTGAAACACATTCCGCTGGCCGCGTCGATGAAGCCCTCCGAAGTTGGTATCGGTACTGTCTCCACAAAAAGCGATTAATTTATCTAATGGAATTTGCAGTTGTTTTAATAAGTTCAGTGTCATTAACGTGAATAGACGTCATGCGCAAACAACAATTGCGCCGCAACCACCGGCCATTGCCGTGATAAGACGTCAAGATTGTGGAATGTTTTTAATGAATTAATTTTCGCTTATCTATAAATGAGTTTTGAAATTTTATTTATGCATATTTTATATTCTTATTATTAATTTCAAATATCGACTGACAAATTTTTTGCTTGTTTTCTTGTTTATTTATTTTTTCCTTTTTATTTGATGTATTGGAAGTGTTTTAATCAACATAATTTCAGTCAAAATTCTTATAAAATGATTTATTTTATTCAAAAATAGTTTTTTAGTAGTCGTTTTTTTCATCGAAAAGTACTTTTTCAGCGATCTATACACATCATATCAAGCGGAAAAAAATCTGTGCCCCCTGCCGTATATAGACATCAAAGATGTGGAACTTTTTTTTTATAAATTAATTTTAAATGGATATTTTGCTTATCTATAAATAAATATTTGAAATTTAACATGGATATATTATTCCTAAATATAGTATTATCGATTCAAATTTATGGATATTTATTTAAAAAACTAAGAAAATAGAAACAAACTAATGTAAACAATATTCCGACATTTTAAATGGGCGTGGCACGCAAGCAATTAGATCACTGGCTAGCAACTGTATAGTCGTTTTCTAACCCCGGGAAATTTCTGTGCCGCCTACTAACATAGAGCTAACTACTATTGGTGGAATAGGTATTTTCTGAGCCAATAAAGCAAATCATCATAAAATATAGCTGTAACTGTGTAAAGGGGATGGATTTATACTTCTGAACAAATTTTCGGGAAGAAATACTATATTTTTATAAAATAACACAAAAAATAATAACAATATATAGAGAAACAATATCAGATGGTATAAATAATTGCTTATAAGTGATAATTTATATAAATTTATGCATATTTTGTATGCGAATATAATACAATAATCCAGCTAAAATAATTTGCATATGTTAAGTTAGAAAAACAATTTTACATCGAAATATGGACCGATTTTAATCGTTCATGGCTTGTTTTCTTCAGAAGAGATGTGGGTATCTAATTGAAATAATAATTTCAATGGATGGTTAAACAATCACAAAAGATTACCATATAAACTTTTACCTAATATAGGCAACGAATACTTTGGCGAATAAAGAAATCTTTAAAAATAATTAAATAGTAAAAGAGACACACACAATCTTTATAAACACAAAAAATTTCAAAATTTTTTGACAAAAAATAAGCGCGTTATGAATTTTTGTATATTTATGAATAGTAATTAGGCTTAATTACAAAAAAAGGCTGGCCCGTGGCTTGCACGCGGAAATTGATAACGGTCGGCACTGAACCGGTTAAAGTGTCTAGACAAAACTTTGCAATTGTCTCCGATGTTTCGTTATTCAGTGAATCAAACTTCAACAGCTTCTGTTGGATTCAGTCAGTTTCAGTAAAGTATTGAACAACTAAAGGAAACATCTTTTCAGCCTTGTGGTTCGATGCGTTGGTGCCGTAAAATGAAACTTCTTGCAATTGTTTTATGCATTGGGACACCGAGTGTGGTAAGAGAATATTTTTAACAATCGCTGTAGCTTTGGTCCTGGCTGTAGACTGCTTTGCGGCGACTTTGGAGTCAGGATACATTGCGGCATTCAGTTTTACGGTACAGTCAAGAGAACTGAAGGATTGATGATGCTTGACAACTTTATAAGCTGTTGTTAGTTCTGCAGCAGCAACGAGCAATTCTTCCTGGGTATCTTCTTTAATCATGAATGTAGAAATAGGCTTTGATGTCGATGCTATCTCGTATCTATTTATATGATTCTTCGTAGAAATGTGATGCCTCGCATCTGCCTTACCTCCATGAGTTACTGAGATGAAACAGCTAAAAATCTCACACAACGCTTCATGATCCGTACGTCCTTTCTTGACAAAAGACCACTCTTTTGTGTAATCATCCGAAAAGTGACACTTTCTCTTTCCATCCTTAGGCATTTTCGTAAGCTATGATAAGATAAGTTTATTAGACGGTAAACAGTCGACAATAACACTTTAGTCATCGAAGTACTCGTCACTATACATTTCACGCCCTATATACCCGCAGTAAACACTTCAAACATTACTAACTTGCACTCGTTGTTCGTATTACGTTTAGAAAGAATCGTCTTATCAGATCGCTATTCAAATGGGAACTGCCCGATTCTTCCGCGTGGCGCTGCTTAAATAGCTCCAGCCGCGTACTACTGGAGAAGTCTGGTATTTTCTCGAATGATAGCGCTAGATCTAGAAGGTGCTTGCATCGTCGATACAGGATACGCAACATGCAACGCCATCTGTGAGACGACCTTGTCAACATAAACTTGTTGACAAATAAAACTAACTGAGGCTGCATTTACATGTTGCGCTAACAGATGGCGTTACTTCAGTACTTGAGCCAAGCTCGTAACAGTATTTTGAAAAATCAATCTTTTTGCAGATGATATAAAAATTGTACATTCTATTCAAAAATATGCTG
This sequence comes from Olivierus martensii, assembly GCA_000484575.1. NCBI lineage: Eukaryota > Metazoa > Arthropoda > Arachnida > Scorpiones > Buthidae > Olivierus > Olivierus martensii. The sequence continues at coordinate 12,753 of AYEL01062733.1, forward strand.
ATTGTTGTTTACTACAGTCAGCGTTGTTGTTTGTTTATGAATGGTGTAATACTCATGTGTTGTCTATTAATTTGTCAAAGACTAAGATTGTTTCTTATGGGTTATGTAAAAAAATTTTATTTGATTATGCTATTTTAAATACTTCAATTGAACGTTTGTTTTATATTAAAGATTTAGGTGTTATTTTTAGTGAAGATTGTAAGTTTAATTTTCATATTGATAATATTACTAAGATTGCTTTTAGGCGTTTAGGTATATTGTTTAGTCTATTTTATTTTCTTAGTAATTATTTTGTTCTTGCTCGTATTTATATATCTACGATACGTTCTTTACTCGAGTATAATAGCTCTGTATGGAACCCTGGAAGAAGAGGTAAATGTTATGATGATCGTCTCGAAAATGTACAAGTTAAATTTTTAAAAATTATTTTTTTTTTGAAAAATAAAATGGAATTTTGCAGAGATAATTATTATTTGTATACTAATTTTAAATTGGATAGTTTACATGATCGTCGTATTAAGCATGATGTTGATGTTTTGGATTAATTCGTTATACTGAATTTTTATCTCAGTTGGTTGTATCAGATAGTAGATATAATTTTAGAAATTACTTACATTTTGTAGTTCCATTTGCAAGATCTGATGTTCGTTTTAATTCTTTTTTGTTCGTGCAATTCGTTTTTTTTTAATTCATATTGTGTATATATTCACTGTTAATATTTTGTTTGCTGTAGGTGTACTGTATCATGCATTATGTATTTTTACTGATTGTTTGATTGATTGATTGATTAAAATAATCCTAAGTGAAGGTACTAATAATGAGAATTTTCACTAATAAAATCGGAACCAAATTGGGTCTTGTCGGGATGTCGGGACAAGAAGGTCCATAACGGTGACGTTCCCGATATATCGGGGCGGATGGCAACCCTATATATAGAGTAACTTGCTTTTTTTCCATCTTAAAAACGTCAGATTGAAAAAATATTTAATATTTTCATTTTTTCTTTTTTTGGAAGATCCTTGATAGCGCCCATAAGCACATTGTGCACCCCCGGCAACTGCGCGAGTTGCTGGTACCTTGAGCCGAACCTGCAGGCCCGGATCCCTCCTGTAAAACTGGAGGTGTGGAACCCGGATCCTCCTGCTTTACCAAGCGATTATCCGGCCGACTATAATCTTTGTAATACATTCTTTCGCATTAAATGCTTTTCTGCTTAAATTACTTAATTTTAATACATAAAAAAATATATTAGTTATTTGACTGTATAAAATGTGAATGCATTACAAATGGATAATTTCATTAATTTCGATTTAAATATATTTATTTAGTTTATCTTAACATAGCATTACAGCAAAAATATTAATTCGAAACTGGAGTAAAAAATATCTGATCTCCAGTTACGCGATTTCAAATTGCATATAATTATATAATTTTTTTTTTGCAATCTGTTTAAAATGCAAAAAAAAGTGAATAAATCTTTGAAATTTTTAAAATTGACGATACTGTATTTTATTTCTTCTATATAATGTGAAAATAAACAATTATCAACTTCAATATTAGCGGTGTAGACTTCTGTTTACTGGAATTTACAACGGAAATCAAATCACATTTTCTCTCTGTAACATGCTATATTTTGTATATATTTTGTATTGGTTTGTGAACAATACGCTGAAGCTTATATAAATTTTTTAAACTTACGTTTACAATAAATCCAGAAAAGAGTGTTATTTTCATGATATTTATAATGAAAAATGAAATATATATTTATCTTTTGTAAAAAGAAAAATTGATTTTATATTACTTGAATTCAAAAAAATCTTATTCGATACTTATCGAATTCATTACGATTTTGCCATCAAACTTTTTCTTTACGTGAAATTATAATCGAATTCGTTTAGCGAAAATTAATTCGCTAAGCAAACAAGTAAAACCTAAGATGTATCCTATAAAAAGAAGAGCAAATGGACTTAGGAAATCTTCCATAGTTAATGGACGGACCACAGAAGTGTTTCTGTCAACGCTTTTTCCACGATTCTCAAATTTGTCAATTACTCCAGACTGAAAAAGGCGAGTTAATCTGCAACAGAAAAACAAATTAAGTTGGATTAAATATATATTTATTATTTCTTTTGAAACTTAGAAAGGTAATTTATATGGGTATTGCATATGAAAATATTCATAAAAAGTTATTCAAAGGAAAATAAATAAGCAAGCACAGGACTGGAAAATTTCATGGTTAACTGCACAGCCGGAAATTCTAATTTTAGTCAATGTTCAATCTAGAATAATCGAAAAATATTTTAATTGTTATCGTTTATTCTATAAAAACCTATGCAATTGTAAACGTTCTATATTTTTATCTGTTTTTTCTATTTTTTAATTTACTTATTGGAATTTCAGTATACATATATTTTTATATGCAGAATTATATAGGATTACTAAATTAGAATTTTAATCAGTAAATATATTGTATATAGTTTTAATGAAAATTCATAAAAACCGCATCAGAGAACCATTATATCAAATTCATTTTTCTTATCGCCATTAAACAGCAGTTCTATGTATACTGTTATAATCAACAAATATTTATATATAGAAAAAGATACAGAAGTTATTATTCTTGATTTTTTTTTGCATAATTGAAAAGGATTATTATAATAACTCTTATATCGTTAATATTACATGCAAAGCAAATTTTTGAAAATTTGATAGTCTGCATTTAATTTTTAAGATTGAAGGGTGGCTTAAATCAATCTTAAGAACGGTGAATGAATTAATTATTTATTAGCTCCCGCTGCCATAAACACACCACCCTGCTTTCTAGCGCCTGATTTTTTTGGTCAAAATTCAATTTTTCAATTTTTAAGAACAATACACTTGTTTAATTTTTATAGAAATCAAAAATTCTATATAACATCGCAGTATAAATATTTTTATTCTTAACGTTCTCTTTCGCTAGCAGATTGCATCTTTTCTGGTGAGCTTCAATTGTCATCATAAAGTTGCTGAGTAATCACGAATTTGATGTTTTACTGTTTCTATGTTTTTGAATGTATTTATTTGCAATAAATTGTTTTATTACTATATAGGCATGTATTTTTATTATATACGAAATTAAATTCATAAGCTTAATAGAAATATTTTAAAATTAACAACATATTATGCATGCAATTCCCTTTCGAAAAATTCTAAATTTCAAAATTCAAAGTGAATTATAAAAAAAACGGCTGTCTTTGTCAGGAATAATTTTTGCATGAGAATATTCACAGTCAGGGCCGCCGAGAGGGGTGACATCCGTGACAAAAGTCAAGGGTCCCGGTATCAAAAAGGGCCCGACGGTCGGGCCTGTAGTGTCACATAACGTGTCCGCTAGTTCTCAGGCTGCCGACAGAGCACTCAAAGTAGTCGTACCAAAGTAAACATTTTTATGTATAACATAGTATGTAATGTATGGAATTTTGAATTTATTGTTTGCCTTTTTTAATTAAATGCTTATTATTTTTATATAGCTTTTTTATTAAACCAAAGTGATGCACTTTTTTAAATGGGGCCTCGACCACTTAAAAAAGTGCATCACTTGTCACGGGCCCGAAAATTTCTCCCGGCGACCCTGTTTACAGTTCTTTATTGTTCATTTTGAAACAGAATATAGCTGCAGCTATTTGCAACTCTTAAAAAATGTATTTTTCCTAGTTACGAACCGTTTTAAAATCAAAGACATTTGAAATATGGCTACAAGGAAGTAATAAGGATAAAAAATTCTGCATGATTTTTCAATCATATACATTTAACTATAGGAGAAATTATTTGATTATTATTATTATTTGGAAGAACAGAATATTAAAGAAAAAATTTGTCGTTTGTATCGGAGTTGTTTCGGAAAGATGATGACATGTTTTTCGCCGCAAGAATTATTTTAAATGTAAATATTCTTCTTGGCTAGAAATATATTTCGTTTTTGAAATAGATAAACCTATGCCATCAACGTCTGGTCGACTTAATCTTTCATTTTCTGAAAAATCCTAGATGATTTTTCAGGAATCCTACAGATCAAAATTCCTTCAAGATAGGTGATTCGCAATTGTTATATTAAAACCAATGCGATTCATCTTTAATTATCATTAATAAGCTGCTATTATGGCGGCACGTAAAGAAGGCCACCATAATTTGATAGCAATTTTTAAAAAAGTGAACAAAAGTCTATCTCGACCAACTAAAATGTAAAAAAAAAACGATTTTATCTGCAAAGAAAGATTATTCGAATTATTCAGCTGAAGACGAATTGGATCTTAATTTAAATAGTAATTTGAAGTAGAAACAGTACCTGGATATATAATATGGAACTGTTAAAAAAAAAAACTTTTATTTATCCTAACTATAAAGAAGTTTGGAAATGGATGTTACAGATATCACGACACAGTTCTTATAGAATTAGAAAATGAATTGTAATTATCTCAGCTCATTTCAGTTTTACACAAAATTTTTTGAAATAATGCATAATATAACATACTTATTATTGAAACTTGGAAGGATTCTCATTACCTTTTTTTATTTTTCGTAATTTTCTTGAATTGAAAATTTACTTTAGAAAAATTTATACAGTATTTTAATTATTTACACTTTATAAAATTAAAATATGAAATTATTTACCATTACTGTATCGAAATAAATAAAAATTCAATAAATATTAATATAATAAATTAAGAAAATGCAAATTAAATGATTTTGATTAAAATTTTATCAGGTAAAAACAGGAATTAATTATATTTTTAATTGATATAATAATAAACGTTTAGATTAGCAAATTTTTACTTTATAATATATTTATGAATTTTGGACAAAAATTCAGGCCTAGAAACCACTGTTTCCTGACATAAAATATACAGAAATCATAAATCATACGAAAACAATATTTAGCTGAAAATTTTGACGTAAATTCATTTTTAATATATATTAAACCATTTCAATATATATGTCTTTCAAAAATATGAAATAATTAAATTTTTTATATATAATATGCGACCATTATCTAAAAAGCTTTAAACGCTTTTGAAATTTCAAAATTGGTTTTGAACAATGCGGGTTTTGATCTAACGCAAAGGCTGCACAAGTTCGAAATTACACAACTAACTGGAGGGTAATTCAAGCAATCAAAGAAACATGAAATATGATGCAATTTCTGCTAGAAGAATAGTCGAAAATTTTCAAAATCGTAATCTGATTGATTACTTTAGAGGCATTGCATATAACTTCACGTTTTAAACAATAATAATGAGTATTTATTATATTAAAGATTAGTTTAGGTTTATGTTAGATTAAGCCGCTATATTCTCATGGGATATTCTGTATCTGGCGGCGGCCACTTATAGAACCCATCACAGGTTGACCAACACCCATGATGGGTTCATCTGTACGGTTGATAGGAAGTTCAATGAGTTGGGCCGACTTCCTCCTGAAAAACTGGAGGTGTGGGACCCGGATTTGAACCTGGATCCTCCAGGATAGTAAGTCAAATCTTTACTACGGGGCCATCCGGCAGACTATTATATTAAAACAAAATAAATTTGAATTATTAAAACCTTGGTGTATTATTTATATTTTGTAGCCTATTCATTATCTATAGGGGACGAAATGTATTGGAGATGAAACGTGATTGGGGCGAAATGCGAGGCACCACTTCTCCGGACCTCTTAAAATCTCTAAGAAAAAGATAAAATGATTTATAAAATAAGGAATAAAAAGCAATAAAAATATAAATTAAGGAAATAAAATAATACAAAAATTAAGTACTGTACAACCACAGTAATATAATATTTAAATTGCCATTATTATTAAAAAATTTGCGTAAGCTAATATATTTGATCTGTAATCGGAGCACAGTCTGCAATAAAAATAATTGCAATTTACTGAATTAAATTACGGAATTTTTTAATCTCGACCATATACTGTATTAGCAATTATAAAAAGTTAGTGTTGCTGTTGACAAAAAAATTTTTATTCTTTCAACCGTATTATTATCAATTTAGAAATATAACGATACATATATATATTTTTAATACATACTTTAATTTGTATTCGCTGCTTTTTATTTGTTTAAGGATTTCTCCATTATTTGGATTTAATTTAACGCGAATGAGTTATAATTTTATAAGCCCTTACATAGTCAGAAAAATATAGTCAAATTTCAGTTTTCCTGTTTTATTCATTACATGGGATAGGACTATTAACGTTACTATACTATTTTATTCAAAAGATGTCAAGAAGATATTTACTAATATTGTAGTTGAAACAACATTTATATGACAGTTTTCCCTGATGAAAATGTAGAAATATAATCAGAATGACTGAAAGCATGGAAAAGCTTAGATTTCATTTCAAGGAGCATAGTTCGAAACAAATCCCTTTGTCCCTTGGATAATTTATAAAAATTAATTAAACCTTATAATTTATTTTAAAAAGATACGGATCTGACATGAATTCTCTGACACAAGGATACGGCTCTGACATTAACCGCCCTAAGAGGATGAGGCCTATGATTTAGCCTGATATATTATAGTTATTAAAATCGGGAAGTTGCGTAATTTAATTAAAAATATAGAGATGGAGTGATTTAATGAAACGTGTTGTGTAAAATACTTACGCTAGATAATACAACAAAGTAAAAAGCATAGAAAAAATTCCATCTTACATTTTATCAAGATCTTTTTTATAAGGAAATTCCTTTCGTAATCCATATGATGCAGAAAAGGTTACAAGTGAATCTTCAGAGATCAAAAATTTTTCAAATTCTTTAGATTTTTGTATCTTAGTAAGCATAGCATAATCGGCTAAAAATGCAAATTTCTCTTTCAACATTCGGGCAACTGATTCTTCACCTTTATTAAAATTATTGTTTGAAATTATATGATCTGCGAGTATCTTAGCATTTCCAGTTTTTGATTTCTAAGAAATGAATATATAAAGATTAACTTTTATATTTAAAATATATTTATATCTGTATTTATATTCAAGATACCTTTAAGAAAACAGCTATACTTCCGCCTTTAAAAGTTCCACAAGCGAATTTTCCATGCTGTACAGAATATGCCAGTTCATCGAAAGTAGTGGGCACATATTCAAAGACAGGAGAAGTCATGAAGGACATTAAATTCCCACTATAACTGGATACTAAAATGACAACAGATAAGAGCCACAGTGCAATTGAAAATCTTGACGGAATTCTATAGACCTTGCCTAAATTACCACCTAAAATAAACAAGAAAGATTATCAATTCGAAAATATTAAACAAATAAAGCATTTATATTACAAACAGAGAACATTTGCCAAAAATAATTAATACTTTAACATTTATCAATATCTTGCTACCTATATAATTATGTTATGCTAATCATTTACTTTGAAGTGCTAAGGTACCAAATAAATACCAAATCATTGTGGAGAATGATCGAAAACGACCAGTTCCATTCGAAGATTCGCATTTCAACACTTGGCGTAATAAGATTCCAAATATAATTGTCAATATAATAACTGCTATCCAAAGCTACAAAATGATTAAAATAATAGTTATCAGAATATGTTGAAGTTTTATATAGAATAACAATTCTTAGTTTCTATATGTGCGAATCAAGCAGTGTTTAATTATTTACGCAGAAAATAATTTTATAAGAATTTTCTGTATTATCGCTTAATTATTTAATTATATTAAGCCTATATTAAATAGATAAGAACATCGTTTTCATATGTTTATAGTGAACAAATACTATTCAGTAGCAATTATTATAGAATATTTGTAAATATACTGAACCAATTGTTGCATATATCATAGATAGATCTTGTATTCTATCTGTTGTTGCTACATTATTTTCATTTCTTAATGACATTGATTATACTACTCATCTTAAAATGTGATAGTTCGGATCGAATTTATTTTTACTTAGAATAAATAGCAAGAAACATCAGCAACTTTTTAGGACATCTCCAATTAATCTACAAATATAAAATATAATGTTTGACTGTCTGTTCTGCATAGGCTCCAACGCAGTTTGGTCTGTCCGAACGAAATTTTATAGGTTGAATTCTCATGACACTGCGGATAACATAGCATGCACAAATTTAAAATCGCACGAGGTGATGGCGCACATTATTGTTGTTGTTTCTATCTATTTGTTCCACTTCGGTATCCACACATGACCTAAGGCACGAAACTTTGCAGGGTGTCATTCCCCACTAGTAACAGATTATTATGGATTAAAACTGCCTCAGGGATGGGGCATTTTGGATCGTAATTTAAAATACTTAATTAAATCCTTCAACCGGTTTTCAATATTGATAATGTTGCAAAGTGTGAAGTAGGATTACATCATGGTCTCATAGGTATAACGTTTCATGACAAATGTTATATCTGTAACAATGAATGACGTCACAAAATATCGGCGTGTGTGACATCATTGTACCGTACCTATGATTACCGTCAGAAATGTTCAAACATACAACTTAACCATGGATGATATAGCAGGACATCATCAACGAGTGACGTCAAAACAGTTTCGACATATGACGCAATAATCAATGACGTCCCAGATCCTTCCAAATGCTTGACGTCGAAATTATATGCACTCGATGATATCATAAAAGATCAGTTTATGAATTCTCGCAATTATCGATGTATGACGTCACAATGACATGATACTTACACCTAAAGTTTTTAGTTTTTTCTAGTTTTGTTCACAAATAGAATATTATTTGTTATTATCAGAAAATTTAGCAAAGCAGAAACTAACATCTCTCTACAAATGATGTGCCAGAAATTCGCGGACAACGCCAGTTACAGCGGTTAGCAAATTGATATCAACAATACCGAAAATCCTTTCTATGATTTTCATATAAGAAAGAGAAAAAAGAAATCTGATCATCAATTGATACACTGTATATATATATATATATATAAGAAGTTCGCGGATTTCTTATTCAACTATTCCAGAAAATTTATTTGTAACCACAAAATCGATTTCCGCGAATCTTTCGCGCTTATTTGTGGACTACCGCTGAGCGGCTAAAATACTATTACCAATGTAAACTCTCTCTCTAATAAAGGAAATTGTTTGTTATTAAATGTAGTCTCTGAATCTGTTTGCCAGAAAGACTCATTACTTTTCCTTGCTCACTCCACAGACCGCAGGTAGGCCAAAAGTCTGTTGATATCATTCTCAAGTCCCACAGAAGAATGTGACCCGATGCTTGAATGCAGCCCTAAATTTAGGTGCCTAACTTCCTGCACATTTACTCCTTACGCCGAAATTTTAGATCTGACTCGTAGGCAGAAAGCGACGCAGGTTTTCGGCGCAGTTCAGAAAGACAATGTGTCAGCTGTCAGATCAAACAACTATCAATCAAAAAGATTTTATTTACTACAGTACATAGTTAGTGTTTTAAAAAATTAAATAATGATTACTGTAATTATAATATTATATATAGTAGTATACAAATAATTAAAGTATATGCAGTTTAAGTAATGTAATATACAATAAATAGAGAATCTTTAATTAAATAGAAAAAAACACCTAAACCAAGAATGAAATTGTTGGAACGAATGATTTGCAGGAACCTAACTCTATATTTCTTATAGGCACAATAGTTCAGTATTCGCAAAGAATTTACACAAAGTAACTACTTCGAATAACGAGAATCGACTATATATATATATATACTGTATATATAACAATAAATTATTTGATTATTTGAAGATATTATTGGCTTTATCAGATGAAGATATAGAGCTATCATCTATTTTGTGGGACAATGGTAATTATATGAAGATAAAATATGAAAACCACTCTTTTACAATTATTGTATAAATATTTGTAAAGAAATATTAATAACAACAATAATATAATAATAATTATATAAATTATGTAATAATTTATAAGAATAGACATTTTGCACATCTAGTAAATTCATAAATAATAATAAATTTCACAAGTTCAGATAATAATAGAAATCAATTTACTTCATAACTGAAAGGCCTGATGATGGAATTCCAGTTTGATTCACGGTCACCAATTTTCACCATGAAATGAATTTGACGAAATGCAACAGTAGCTGGATAGTTCATAGCTTGAAATCGATCATAGGTCATATAAAGTGGCATAACAGTGATATCGGCTTTCTGTAAAATTTTATTTTAATAATATTGTTTTTTTTTTTTTTAAATTGATTATAAAATAAATATCATTTTGTATAGATAGTGACAAAATAAAGCATTGCAGGTATTATTCAATTACTGTTTATGATTCTAATAAAAAATTATTGAATTAATAATTTCCTGTAAAAAATAAAATTTGTGAGTTATAATATGTAAGGTACTATTTTCAATATTTGGGAAAAATGCCAATCCGCCAGCATGATTGACCAGATGGCCAGGATGGAAGGGTACTGTACTTCCATTTTGGTGGATCCGAGTTTAATACCGCGTGCGACACCTGCAATGTTGATGAGGGTTTAAGCCCGGCTCATTAATTCCTATCCACCAGACAGCTCATCTTATCTAGAGCTGTGGACGTCCCTTGATGGTCACACCTTGCAAATTACTAAGCACCGCATAGAAAGAGGCATCAAAACACACAAAAAAATCCATTTCAGCTACGCTCCAGTAGGAGGATTTTCATAAAATTCTTATATTTTTATTTTAATTATTTCTAAAAAGTTGCAAGTGTTTGATTCAAATTGAATTATTACATCAATCACTTCAATTTAAATAGGAATCCAAAATATTTACTCATAGCTTCTCATTAAATGCCACGCAAAAACAAATATTCGGCAATCATTGTATGGTACATAATCGAAAAAGAATTAGAGGTAACAAATGTAAAAATAATTAAATGCGAAAAAAGGTTAAAAGTTATAAATCGTTTTTTATGATATTTTTAAATATTTTAGTATGAAATCTGAAGATGATATAAATTTGCAATATAGATAACGATTACTCTCATCTTCAAAATTAACGAATTTTTAAGCAATCTTCCAATATGCGAATGTTGAATTGTTATTAAAGTTAATTGCGAAAATTTTGATTATTTTTTATTTTTGGAACTTTTTTCTATAAGTCTGGAATAAGCAAACCTTAGAATATAATTGGTAGTTATTGTTAAAATTATTCTCTATGATGGCGTATTATCGATTGAATGAAGATACGATTGAATAGTGCTTATAAAATTAGGAAGTTAAATATGTAATAGGTGGTGACATTAATCCTATAAAGAGAGTCTCAGGATAAGACGACATCCTATCCTTAGAAAATCAATTGAAAGACATCTTGTCCCAATTGACTTTCTAAATCAACTATAGGAAATTTTCAAAGCGAAGTAGTATAAATGAATAATATCTTCAAGGAGAGAGGCAAGAATCTGAATCCCTTCATTCTCAATTTTGAAACGGATGCATTTGAACTGATGTCCTTTGCTACTTGGAGTACTAACATATGGAGCAATTTCTGTTCAAAGATATATCTTGATTTAACTGAAATGATATCTACAACTTACTGTGAGTTCAGTCCTCTCTAAAAGCTTTGATAAGCTTTAAACTGATTTTTTAGTTCAGCTGTTTGCTATCATGTATTTGTGTATATGAGTTATATTTTGTGTGATTTTTTAGTTCATACTGTTTGCTATAATACAATGTTTTTACTTGTATCAGTATTTGTCATTTATCTTTACATAATGTCACAAAAAGGAAAAACTAAAAACGAAAACACAAGACATTGACTGTAGTCGAAAAAGTAGAAATAATTAAGAAACTTGATTTGGGAGAAAAGTGTGTGATTTGGCTTCGTTTTATGATATTTGACGAGCCACCATTTATAATATTAAAAAATTCGGGATAAAATTGAGGGGTTAGTGAAAGATCTGAATAGATAGAGCAGTGACAAGAAAGTCTTAGTAAACTGAGCGTATTCGTCTGTGTAATTCCATTTTTTTCATTGAACATCCAATAATCTGTCAAACCTCGGAACAATTTGTGTCGGATTAGGGAGACTCTACTATATATATAAATGTATATATGTAATAATATTTTTATTAAAAATAAAAAATATTTTTAACAATTATAATATAGTGTAAAAAAACAACACACACACAGAGTACTTAGTAATAAGTACATATGTACTTACTATGATTTTTGCATTATAAGATAGACTTACAATGAGGTCACTAGATAAAAGATTACCCATCAGCAAAGTTGCTTTACTCAGTACTTTATCCATAAGAAAATGTGCCTACCTTTAATGAGAGACCACCTGTTATCTGAGACCACTTTTTGATTGCACTAGAAGTGGTCTCTCAAGACAGGTTTTACTGTATTGCTTAGCCTGGGCCCAGCAAAGCTCTATAGGATTGAGATCACAGTGGTATGGCAATAGACGCATAACTGAATGACTATGAGCTTTTAATAGTTCATAAATTAAGTAATGCTTAGTTTCAATTTTGTTCTCTTTGATCAGTAAAAGCAGTTCTCTCTTCAATGCATCTGGTGGATAGGCTATACCGTGCCGATACAACCACATCACAATGTCGTCTTTCTTCCAGGCAGCAGTAGTTGATCAGTCAATTTGTTCCGAGTGATAAGGGGCGTTGTCCATTACTATGATACAGTTGCTGGGAATGTTTGGCATAAGCTGATTTACAACCCAACATTGAAAATTTGCTGAATTCATGGAGTTGTGATAATCACCGTGCTCAGTTTTCGAACAAAATAATAAACTGGCACCAGCTACCCATCCGTTTTCATTTCCAGCATGTAATACAATGAAACGTGGTCCATCACTGCTGGTTGCTTTTACATGTGTCTTCCCGGAATTGTCTTGCCAACCTTTCCTCGGCTGAGGGTGCATAAATATCCACATTTCGTCAAGATATATTATGGGCCGTGGATTTTCCGAAGCCAGGTATTCCCTTATTTACGGTATATACCTTCTTCTGGAGACAGCAGAATCAATAATACTCAACAAGTACTTTTTGCCTGTCATGTTTTTGCCAGAGAAATCCAACATCACTCAGAATTGAACGAAGTGACGTACGGCCCCCATAAAAGCCTATATTATTTCATCTTACTAAATCTAGCAGACTGTAACGTAATGTTAACATTATGGCTATACTATTTGTACACTAACCTTCGTAAGCAATCCTTTGTAAATTCGTCAAATTTTGGTAATTGGCCTGCTTTTCTTCCATCATTTAGCTGGCGTGCGTGGTTCCTGGCTGGAACTTGCATACCTTTTTACAGTTTTATGTGTTATGCCTAACACCATTGCTGTTCGCTCATAAACATCACTCGCAGACTCAGACTCTCTCCTAAAGAACTGTACAATTATTTAATTATTGAATATAAAAACTTTGATATAAGTTTCTAGAAAATTTTAATTATGCTATCTTAGAAAATTGCATATTCTTCGAGGTAAATACAACTAGAATAATCCAGATTCTTTATTGTGCATAAAGGCAGCCATATTCTTACTTAGCAACTGACGCATGTAATATCATAATTTATTTAGTATTTAATTGGTGGATTATGATGTAATTATATTTGAATTAATCTCATTGGTTAATTTTTTGTAAATGCAGAGCCTTTTCGCTGCAGAATCACCTACTGCTCGTGGAAAAATTCCTTTTATTCAATTAATGGGAGAATCTATTGAATGCTGCGGCCGGGCATTCAACAATTTTGAGTAGAATATGAGTGACAAAAACAGGGGCTTAAGTATTCATATAATGAGGCAGCCGACCATTAAAGAATATTTATATGAATCACTAAATTCAAAATTCTAAATATAAAATTCTAAATTCAAAATAAAAATTCAAATAATAACATCGGATTTATTCATAGATGGGAGGTGTTAATACGAGGATTTTTTTATTCCTCTTGTAAGGAATTTTTTTATCTTTCTTAATATTCAAATTTCTTCCTATTGTAGAAATATAACAAGGATTGAGGATGCAGTTTCTAAAATAATGTATGAATGTGTGAGTAAATGAGAGCCAATGGACTGGTGGTAAATACCTATAAATCTGAGTATGGGTCACTGGCATGGAATAAAAATTCATTCAAACCAGCGGATGTGTATATCCCAAAATCCAACATCTAGGTTCATAGTGCCGAGAAACAGAAACTGTCATTAAAGTGGCTGAAGAAATTCTGGTATTTACACATCGTATTTTTTATCTATTTAAATGGACTCAAGAAAAACGAGAAGCTGATTGTAACAGTATCTTTCGACTGTCCTGTTGACTCCATCATGGGTGTTGGCCAATCTATAATGGGCTCTATAAGTTGGTACTGACAGATAAAGAATATCCTATAAGGATATGGAGGCTTAACCATACTAACAGGAGTTAGAGTTGATTTGAAAAAGTTAGCTCAGCTTTAAATATTCAGTGAAATATCTATTAAAACAGATTTGGAACTTCCCTTGTTATGGTATTAATTGTAAAATATAAAAAATTATCGGAAAACACAGTTGAACTCTGTTTAAAAATTATATTCATTGGAAAGTAGTTGTGAAAATTCAAACATTATCTGAAACTAACAGAAAAATATAGTGATAAAATTCATTGGAAAGACATTATCAAATATCAAACATTATAAAAAGCTTTTATATTTAAATATAGAAATAAAATAAGTTGGTGTGATATTATTTTGAATAAACATTTTTCAGACAATGTTATTAAAGTTACAGAGACACATAGAATTAAATTAGTTTATTAGCAGATATTTGTAGTAGCATTTAATTCTTTCTGTTTTCAATGCAAGGGAATGTATATCCCTATCTTGTAATGTTTAGGCATCAGTTTTGCGGTGTCCTTTTTTAATGCATTTTCAAACTGGGTGTATTCCACTCTTCAATCTAAAATTGATCAATTTTCTGTTTTGTGATAAAAATTGATGCATTGGAAGGATGTGCAAAATGAAGGATTTTTCAATTTTCATCACTTTAGTTGATTTCTGATTACACGATCAACAAAAGTGATGAAAATTGAGTGAAAGTGATGAAAATTAAACAACAGTGGTTCGAGAAACCCCATTTCTATACTACTATTGTTACTAAAGAAATTATGTTATTATATATCAAGCATATGACGTTATAAATAAAGAAAGAGTAAGATATAAAAATAAAACTGTTTCCAGTATTAATACTCTCGACTCTTTATGTAATATTGTTTCAGTAAAAAATTCTTTTGAAAAAAAGACTCAGTAATACATGCCACATTATTCGATTTAATGATAATATTTTTTGTATTTTGATAAGCATTTCAAACATTATAGCATCAGAAACTTTAATATTTTGTTAAATAACTTATGAGAATTTAAAAAAAAATTATACAAACATTTGAAAAGATCTGACCAACCATCCCAGTCCACGTGCCGTTTTTATCTATCATTCCATAAGTGTTTGCTATAGGTTTTACTACTTCGTACCTGAAAAGACGAAAAAATATTTTCTTAGTGAAGTATGGATCCCTTGTTATATATAAATATATATAAAAATCTTATAGTATCTATAACACAGGTAAAAATTATAACGGATAAAAGATAAAATGGGAAAAATTATAATTATATTGATATAATCTGCCAGATCCTGCGATTGAAGCGTGCTGTTCTTCCACCCTGAGAGATCCAGGTTGAGTTCCCGATTTCACATCTCCGGATTTTTACAAGTAGAATCAGGATCCAGCTCGTTGAACCCATCCTTTCCCGGGTAATTGACTCTACCAGATGAGTGGACACCTCGTGATGGTATGGAAATGCCCACCAGTCAGCATACATAAATATAGAAAGCAATGCGAAATAACGATAGAAAAAATATATATAAATTAAAACTAATAATCTAGGAATCATCAGATTGCTTCTGATAACCAATAAAAATGAAAATCCGTTCTAAAATATAGAAAAGCCACGTATATTTTGTATTATGATAATTAATAAAACACATATATCCGCATTCAAAATGAATTCATCAATTTTTAATACTGATAATATGGTAAGCTTGATAACATTACTCCGGTAGGCCCTTCTATTAATAAAGCAATGTAGCCATGACCTATATAGCATTACCACTTCCAGACATAAACTTAATATAGAAGAAATACAGTGATAAAAATTTAGTCACACGTAGGAATGATTTTTAAAATACAGCTGCTTTGCTGCTTTCTTAATTATGTAAGGATACGCAGAGACTAATACTAGTTATCGAAAAATTGTATACTCTAATGAGTGGATAAATCTGTTCTCTAATAAAAAGTATTCAGTCTAACATCATACATTGCTACATCAAGTAAATAGAACGCGCTATACGAAAATGTATACAGGAGCATAAATATGATGTAAGCAACTATATTTCCCCTTTGTTATACCTTATTTTTGTTAGTAAAATTGCACTCGGTTACCTGGTTGGTTGGTTGGTTATAAATACGCATGGTAGAAAGGTCATATGGAATAGTGTTAGATCATCGATATCTATCTACATAACGCACTTATATTTTAAAGAAATTAGTAAATTTTAACAGGTGCCGAAAGCAGTATGTACTAAATAAAACGAATACGAGTTCCGTTTAAGTACTGTGTGGAAGTTTGTCTCATCGTTCATTTAATTTGCACTTAGTAATTAACGATATTTTATTTTGTACTACGCTGTATGCATATTTATAATCTTTTATTTTATAATGTGGAATTTTTTTGTTTTAATAACGTAATATTGAATTTTTTAATGCAATTTAAATTTTCAAAATTTAAATAATCTTCGAATGATTTCTGGTTTCAATACTATTATACTGATGCTGGACCTACGTCCGAAAGCGCTTGCATATAATTTATTTAATCGTTAAATTTTATGTGAACAGAAATGATTCTTTGAAGCAGTTGACTTTTTCTTTAAACGCAGCAGTCTAATATTTTACTATAACCTTTTTTTATTTTATATAAAAAATAAACTAAATAGAAACGTTTTGACGTAGTTATAACTACTGTATAATGAAATGCAATCTTGAAAAGCACAATAATATTAAAATTTTTAAAATAAAAATTACCTGAAATTCAATTTATCCTCAAGTATTCTAAAGACATCATATTGCACAGTTTTGATAATTTTTTCCCCAGTGCTGTCAAGTTTCATATAATAAGGATCCTGATTGATTAATATTTTTCAATTAGAACATATCAATGTCCGAGAAAAGTAAAAAATAACTCGTGATAATAATACATTACTTTTATTCCGGCGATCCTCCAAATGTAGCTTTCATTCTTTTTTCCTAAAAGGATTTCAAACATAATATCATTAAAACAGTTATATTTTATATTTGTATCAGTTTTAAAGCAGATATATGACTTCAAAATACAATCCAAAACCGAATTAAATATCTTCTAAGAGAATATAGAAAATTAAAATATTACAATGAACAATTAGTGAACTTCTTAAAAGAAAATCAGATCTAACTTAGCAGCTAAATTTTATTGAATTAATATTAGGAGACTTATTTTTATACATAATATTTTCCTTAAGTACGAAATTATATAATATTATAACAGAATAGCGAGAAAACGATAGAAAATATTTTTATCTATATTTGAATTAGGATTTCGAATTTTATTTATTTCCTGTGAAGAACGATTCTTAGAAAATAATTTAAAAATAAAACAAAATTAACGTTAAACATTAACTTTACCTTGAATATTACCAAAAGTCAAAATGCCAATCAGTAGATATCTTCTCCATTCAAACATTTTGCAACTTACCAGATGAATACAAAAAAAATCAATATATTACACGCGCGTGGTAAATGGCGATACGGGTCTCCCCGTTTTACGAAAGTTAACCGCTCCTATTAAAGTTTTCGATAACCGAAATGTCTTCAAGGAAGAAGTAATTATCATTAGTTTCTATGGGAAAAATTTTAAACGTTTCCGGACGTAACAAATATCCTACGAAATTTTACCAAATAACACATGAAACCTAAAATAACATTAATATAAACATTGAATCTTACAACCCGTATCACTCTTTTATCTCGGAAATGCGATGATATAGGAAGTAGGAAGAAAAAATTTTGATTACATAAGTATATCCGTAGAATCGAATGTTTACGTTAAAAGTTTTATGGACACAGTAGATATAAGGCACAAGGGGTCAAACTTAAAATCTTCAATGAAGAAGAAGAATCCGACAGAGGACATCTACGTACGGAACAATATTGAAGCAGAAAGAAGCAGTATTATGCAGATTTTAGGCAAATTCGAGGTATTCATGGTAGTACTCGAACTGCAGAGGCGATAAGTCTTTCGCCACCAGAGTTCGGTACGAAGCCATACTCAAGAACAAGGGTTTTTCTACTTGTTTTAGCGTTTATGAGTGAAATAGATGTATACAGACGCTCTCTGACAAATTCTTCTTATTATTATTGTTTGAATAGCACAATCGGTGGTATATGTGGAGGCATTTTTTGTAATATCTCACAGTCCGTAGATGATATTAAAAAACTTTAAAAAAAGTTGTTTTTCACAGTTCTATCCAATTTTGCCCAAATCGGCATACGTTTTCATTGAAGATTTCAAAGTTGATCTCCTGTGCACTTACTTCTAATCGGCCTACAAAATTTTTATCGTGACCATTCGATATTATGGATATACTTTGGTCATCAAAATTTTTCTCCCTACTTACTATCTCATCGCATTTGCGAGAAAAAAGATGGTACGGATGGTAATAAACACTCTGTGTAGTAAAAATAGAAATTATATGTTAAAAACAAACCCTATGTGAAGAATGAATAAAGTATGAAGTTTTGGGATACCGAACTGAAAGTGGGTTCTCGGGATAGTAAGCTACTGTATTACCATGCGGCTATGGGCATTGAGATATAGTACTTTGTAAATCTGAATATCTTGTTCATATTACAGTTGAGACTCTGTAGTCCGGCTCTTCGCTAGTACGACACTCTGTAGTCCGACACTCTGCGAATCATCGCGCCGCCCACGTGAAATTTTTATGTCACAACCATGGTCACAACTTGTCAATGTACGAGAGAGAAAAAATGACGTAAAAATTGTCAGTTGCTATTCATTCGTTGCGCAGGTATAGGACTATTTTTAAATCCAGTATACTGTAAAATAGTGTTTTATTGTATCAGTGTTTGTTATTTATCTTTATAAAATATTGTCAGTTGCTATTCATTCGTTGCGCAGGTATTATAATAGGACTATATTTAAGTCCAGTATACTGTAAAATAGTGTTTTATTGTATCAGTGTTTGTTATTTTCTTTATAAAATGTGACAAATCGGAAAAAGTGATAAACGAAAACAAAAGAGAGTGACTATGGTCTAAAAGGCAGAAATAATTAAGAAATTTGACTTAGGAGAAAAGTTTTGTGATTTGGCTTTGTTTCATGATATTGGACGAGCCATTGTTTATGATATTAAAAAAATCGGGATAAAATAAGGTTTTTCGAAAGATTTGAATAGCAAAAGCAGTGGTAGGGAAATCTTAATAAACTGAGCGTATTCGTTTGTGTAATTCTATTTTTTAAATGCGCATACCATAATTCGACAAGCCCCGGAACCATATGTGTCAGATTATAGAGTCTCTACTATATTTTCGGTCAGGAAAAATAAATAATAATGCAAGTTTTTCTTAAAAACGAAATGACGCAAATCGAATTTTCGTAAATTTTCGTAAATAAGGAGAAACCTTTATTGATTTTTCTTATTCATCAAAGGTTGTCCATTCAATCCTATCACTTTATCGTAATATAATTTTTGCTGTAGGAAATATAACAATTTTCTCAGTCCGACTTTTATTCAAAGAATTACCCCTGTGCAATAAAAAAGTAACTAAATTTGAAGTTTGATTACCGAAGTAAAGATGGACATAAAAATATCTTTTTTAAAAATTTTAATCTTAAAAAGATATTCTGAACATTTTAATCTGATATTTTTATATATGTTTGTATATTTATTTAATGATAGTTATACTGTATATGTATGGATATTATGCATATTTATGTATCGATCAAATGACGCTATTCAATATATTCTGAACATTTTAAACTGATATTTTTATATATGTTTGTATATTTATTTAATGTTAGTAATACTGTATATGTATGGATATTATGCATATTTATGTATCGATCAAATGACGCTATTCAATTTATTCTCATTTTTTATTTTTTACAGTTGAAACGATTCAAATCGAACTATTATTACAGATTATCACAGGCCATTATACATTATTACAGATCATTATAAATTATCACAGACTATTATATATTATTATAGATCATCATATATTATTACAGATCATTATACATCATTACAGCTCATTATAGATTATAATTGATCATTATACGTTATCACAGATCATTATAGATTATTACAGATAATTTCAGAACAATACCGGTATTTATAGAGTATTATAAAAATTTCTTGATCTAACTTGATTGTGTCCAATTAACTGCTTCTTCCATAACATCGTTTCCTAAGCATAGATGCACGGTACTCCAATTTATGGTATCTGAACCTAGACTTAAGAATTTACAATTGTTGTATCTCATCAAACATGTGAAACTTTATCAAAATAATTCATGAATTTCATTTATAACTTACAGTATTATTACTTTTAAAAAATTATATTTATTGATTCATTGAATGGTCTAACATAAAAAATGTCAGTATCGAGAGAAGACGAAATGTATTATGCAGAAACGACAATGGACGTGGAAAGGAAAGCAATTAACTCAGGCCAGGTTTGCTATTATAGAAGCACTTACAATCCGTAATGGACATTATGATATACGTTAACTTATGTTAGTTTGAATTATGCCTCGAAAGCATAAAGGATATTTGGAACAGCTGCCATTTTTAGAGTCCATCACAGGCTGGCCATCACGGACGAAAGTCTACCAGCACCCGTTTCGAAAAAATGAGTGTGGAATCCGGACTTGACCCGGTCATTAAAGATGGTAAGCAACTGTCTTACTACGACGTCATACGGCCGATGAAAACAGTTCAAAATCACAGCTCTAGAAAATTAATAAATTAGCATATATATTGAACGGAAATGTTGCTCAATAAGAAGTACAGTATATATGTGAATTTCTTTAAAAATGATGATAAATTAGTAGATATATCTAGCAAAACGGCAAACAAAAATGCAATGCTAATCTTCGTCAAGAGTCTTATTCTCTAGATCAGGGGTGGGCAAAAGGCGGCCCGCGGGCCGGATCCGGCCCGCGAAGGCATCTTATGCGGTCCGCCGCATGAACTAGAACAAATTACAGTTTCAAGGTCCACATTTGTAAAATTCTACTCGAAAAGAAAAAGTAAAATAATGGATACACTGTAATATAAAATAATGGATATTGGCGTTATTGTACACGTATACTACCGAGTTACTCCAAATTTTGATGATTTAATTAACCATGAGCATAGTAAAATTTCACTATTCACATTAAATTGTAAATTTGTTTTTACAAAATTACTACCTAAGTACACCAGCTTTACCATGCAGCCATCAGGCCGCATAATAATAATTAATAATTACATATTACCTAAGTACACCAGCTTTACTATGCAGCCATCAGGCCGCATAATAATAATTAATAATTACATTATTACGGCGCCCTAAGGTTAAATTCGTGCTTAGGTACTTTTCAATTTTTATACGGCCCGCTTCAACCTGAAGATTGGTTTAATCCGCCCTCGGCAGAAAATAATTGCCCACCGTTCTAGACATTCGATATCGAATTATCGATTGGGAGACTTGTTAGTAGAGTTTAAATGGATATTGACTTACCTGAAATCAGCTTTCCATTGTATTTCTAGATGGACCGATTAATAGTTAAATATCATTCCAACTGTATAAAATTTACGAGAATTATCTTGTTCATGCTAATAAATATACTTTTGTCATATTCCGTTTTATTCCAATCTGAAATGGGAAAAATTCTCATTAATATCATATTTCATCCATTTTATTATCATATTTTAAAAGCAATTAATAATTGAGAACCATCACATTAAACTGTGAATTTCAATGATTTAAATTGAGCATTTAAATGAAATATTTATAATACTTTCATATTGAATAGAATCGATCTGCATTTTGCTAAATTGATTAAATTTGATGAAATTATGTTTTATACGAATAGATTTGTCAACTGAATGGCTGTGATGAAAGCTATACCTGGAGTGTGTTGTGACTCCATCTTGAACGATCCGGGTTGAAATCGAATCCCACATCTCCAGTGATTTTAGATGGGTAATTTAACTTCCTCCATCTGACAGTTGACCAACCATGGATTTAGGAGTCTGTGGTGAGCATGTAAATGCCTCGCTGCATTGTATTCATAGAGGGAGAAATGGTGTAATATCAAACAGAAAAGTACAGACAGTCGAAACATTTCATTTAATTCGTTCCTCTAAAAGTATTCCAAATCGAAATAACTTTTTTAGAAATGAATTTCAATATGATAGACATATTTTTGTTTTCAATCACAGTTGACACACTGTGTAAATCGAATAATTAAAATGAAAAATAGTAAACTGATTTATATTATCCTTATTGAATTTAAAGAGATAATTGTGTTGTTTAGGAATATCAGTTAAACATTAAAAAAGTAAAAACGTTTCTATTTTGGAAAGATTTTTGAAAATAAAATAAATCATTCCATTTATTGTGTTTATATTTTCTACTTGGTTTCGAACTTATTTGCGTGAGGAAAATTTTTCCCAAATCACGCATTCTATATCATCCAGTACATTTTTCAAGGCCAAATTTCTCAAACATTTATATGTCTATAATCAATATATTCTACACACAATCTCAATTAAATTAAATATATTTTTTAATCATCATGTGCGTCCAAGTGGCATGCAAAATGCTAACTTTTTAATTTATGGAAATGACATTATAATGATGGTTACCTAGACCGTCGGAAACAACAAATATGGCCGACAAAATGAAATTAAAATACCTATTGTTAAAGAAACTGATAGACGATTCATTTCGATTATATATCTCCAATATTTCTATATCAAGCATCGGCAATATGATGGACACCATTGTGTTATGTCACATTTAAAAAAATCGTAATTGCCAAGTACGAAGATAATTACTACGTTGAAAGAATTTATTCTCAATATTATTTAAATGAATTTAAAGAACACTTTCCAATAAACAAATCTTCGTTTGAAGTCAGTGAAGTTTATGCTATATCTAATTAGATTATAAAAGTATTACGTAAAGTAATGATAATTTTATAAACTTGACTAAAGAAAAACAACCATAAAAAATGTTCGCTTACCTAGGAATTTATTGATAGTAAACTATTTTATCTTATAATGAATATTATAAGAAAAGACTTTTTTATTATTTATATTTTTTCGTCTTCAGGTAGTAAGGTCGATTCAAGATAGAAATGAACAGTCGACACTAAAATTTTCCATTCAACGAACGATTACTAGTGACTTTATGGACATTGACTACACCTGAGTGCTTTAGAAGTATTGCGGATCGATTTGGATTGAGAAGTGTCAATTGATTTAAAACTTGTAATTTAATTTGTGCAATTGAGATTTTTATTCACTGGCTAATATTACAAGATATTTCTAATAGTTTTTCAATATATCGCATTTTCCTAGAGGATTTTCATAAATTGTTGGGAAAATATTGAAATTAAGAAGCCATTGGATCATAAAAGCAGTATCATAATCATAAACAATATACTTCAATCCTAATACTGGTTGTTTGTGATGAGAAAATGCAAATTTAGATGTTTACAAAGAATCACCAGGTAGTATGCACAATTAGTTTTCTAAACAAAATTAACATGTTTTCAATGGAGTTATTCTCTATTCCAACAGAATTGCAAATTCTGGGTGATTCTGCTTATGCTCTCAGCATATAGCTTTTGATTCCTTTTAGAGATAAGGGAGATCTGAAAAATAAGACATAACAATATAGTTCAAAGAAAAGTAAACTGTACTAGAACATGATTTTGCTCAGTTAAAACGAAAATTTAGATTTTCATATTTAGGTATATTTAATATGGAAGACATTGTAAGTGTAAATTTAGCAAGTGGCGTTTTGCATAATTTCATCCTTAGAATGGATGACAATGAACGTGAAGTAATTAATAAAAGCCAGACTGTGACCAATTAAAATGACTTGATGGAGAACCTTGAAGTTAATATTTCTTCTGCTGCTTCAACAAAAAAATTAATATTTCACTAATAATTTAGAAATGGTTTTGACAATTATAATTTATATTCAAAATGCATTAAATTAAAAAATAATCCTCTTTATTCATATCTTGTGATAAAAAAAATAATATTTTTTTGAAATTTATGTTGTAAAATAATATATCAAACAAATAACATGTTGTATATAGAGAAATACCTCGCATAGTCTAGTTTCAAACAGTACAGCTTTCACTACAGTCCAGATTCTAATTGATAATAAAAAATTTTATTTACTTTATTTTTTTAGATAAAATACGAAATGTAAGTGTGCTTGCTACTTATTACCTATATATGACTCTAATAGCCACTATTTGACGAGCTGAGACAACTAGATAGTTGCTCCTAATATTTTTTTGAAATATATGTTGTAAAATAATATATCAAACAAATAACATGTTGTATATAGAGGAATACCTCGCATAGTCCAGTTTCAAACAGTACAGCTTTCACTACAGTCCAGATTCTAATTGATAATAAAAAATTTTATTTACTTTATTTTTTTAGATAAAATACGAAATGTAAGTGTGCTTGCTACTTATTACCTATATATGACTCTAATAGCCACTATTTGACGAGCTGAGACAACTAGATAGTTGCTCTAGTGTAGCCAAATTTATCTTAACAACGTTTGTTATAGTGCCTGCTTCTCAAATGCATACGCCTGTAGATAGTTGCTCCAGTGTAGCCAAATTTATCTTAACAACGTTTGTTATAGTGCCTGCTTCTCAAATGCATACGTGAATTACTCGATCATTTGCATAATTTTTAAATTATAATTCCACATTTGATTGTTTTGTGACTTAAATATTTTATTAACAATCATGAATGATAAAAGAAAATGTGAGTCTGGTTCAATGCCAAATTGTAACTGTGTGCATCTTGCCACAATTCAAGTCTACTTTTAACTTCTGAAATCAAAAGTTCTTTTTTAATGTTGCTGGAATTCATTATTAACTTCCACAAGAATAGACTTGTCGTCTCTGTTTGTCGCTCAAAATCAGACTCGTTTGATTTCTGAGCGAGTCGTTCAAGCGCTTAGAGATTAGTCGCAATCGCTTTACGTCAATATGGCCAATTCAATGAAAATCAATATGTTTAAAATTGACTTTTGTTGCCAGTTACAAAAAAAGTTAGTCTCTCGCTTACAGCCTGGCCGTTCACTTATACAGGGTGTTCCTAAAGTCCACCGACAAACTTTCAGGGCAGGTTCACTTATGAAAATAAATAAAAAATGTTCATATGAACATAGTATTGGAAATGCATATTTTTCAAGATAAATCAGTTTTTCACCGGAAAGGCATAGAATGTATTAATCCGCGCGTATCGACGTCCTTTATAACATTTGAAAATACCTCCAAATAATAATTCAATAAACTTTTTATTAATTGCAAACAAAATGACCTTATTTTTTACATATTTTAGTAAAACTGAACAATAACAACAAAGCTGCAGGAGGGCATCACAGTAAATGTTCGAAATGCCCTCTGTCAGACTCAATACAGGTTGTAAACATTTTGAAAATGAGAGTCTAACTCTTTGACAAATCCCGGGCATGTTCTTGATGTCTGTAAACCCATTCGTAATTCTTTCTCGGAGTTCATCAGGCGTAGACACTTGGGAATGATACACTAGGCCTTTGAGATGTCCCCAAAGATAAAAGTCTAATGGATTTAAATCCGGGGATCTCGCAGCCCATGCGACAAAACCACCTCTGCCAATCCATTGATTATGGAAACGGTCATTGGAACTGTCAATTTTGTCCTGGGGTCTTACGTGCGGGCCTTCGGGCCTCACACTATCCCATGACAGATAGATTGTAAATCGCGCAAAATTTACATTCTAGGTAAAACATCACGTCTCTAAAGATAACTTTTCAGAATAAATTATCTTTTAAAAATACGTTAATTGTCTTGAGAAATATTTTAATAATACGATACACAGCGGATTATTACTAAAATAGTTCAGTTTTAGAAAAGCTATAATCCATTAAATATGCATTTCCGACACTATGTTCATAGGACATTTTTTTTATTTTTATGAGTAGAACCTGCCCTGGAAGTGTGTCGGTGGACTTTAGGAACATTCTGTATAGAGGGCGGATCTGCAAGTGGAATGGCACCGAGCGGCCGATTTAGAGAAAGCGAATGCGTTATTTTTATGAGTAGAACCTGCCCTGGAAGTGTGTCGGTGGACTTTAGGAACATTCTGTCACATTTCTATACGAGGGCGGATCTGCAAGTGGAATGGCACCGAGCGGCCGATTTAGAGAAAGCGAATGCGTTCACCTGCCGGGCAAGCCCTCCTTATCTATTCGTCTTTATGGGCTCGGACCCACTTTCTGCCCCTTCTACTGTCTATTATAAATCTTTTATAAAGCTTTTAATATTTAATGCGTAAAGAATTTAATGAAAATATGAGAAATCTTAATCAAAAGCGGTGCCGTCATGTGTTATCTCATCTTGCGCTTGTTTATTCTATGAAGTGTCTTAATCAAAAGCAGTTGTGTATATTTGAGTCCTAACAAGTTGTTCTGAATTGAAGAAAACAGATCTTTTTACTATCATTGAATATGTTTGGTTATTTGTATTATGATGGTGAGAAACATATTTATGCTTTTTGTGTATAGCTTGGAGAGTATGATTAAAAATGTTTCCTAGTTTTTCTATTATCATTGTAAATTAGTATGTTAATTATCTAGTAAATAACATCGTCATCTATTAGTAATAATAATAATAATAATAATAAAACGTTACCATCCAGTGCCATTTCGGCATTCGCTGTCCTATTATGCATTTCTGTAAAAGTAATGTCATTACAATGTAATAAATAATATTACTAACAAATAATGATAATAATAATAAAACTTTATCCCTTAACTCAAATTCTAGCTGTGTGATTTAATACCTATATTTGCCCATTCTTTTGCACTCAAGTCTGAAACTATGCAGTTAACGTTGTTCATTTTTTCTGCTTTTTTCAAAAAATGATTATCAGTGAAAATTAGATAAAATATTTAAATAACAGAATGCGTACTTAAGAGAAATTACTGTTAGGTTAACGCTTAAGAATACTTGTAAAGTCTTACCTTCTTCTTCTTCTTGTTAAGACAATAAGTCGATTGGGAACACTACTAGTATTTATAACATTTTAAACAACAAAATAGAAGCTTTGAAAATACCGGCAAGCTAAATCGGTATCCCGTTTTCACTTAAAAGGATAATTTAATAAAACTGGTTAATTAGTAAAATCTGTCTTTTTAAAATATTTTTGATTGAAAGATACGGTTAAATATAGTCTATAGTAGAAGTTAACAAAATATATTTAATACATATTTTTAATTACAAAATGAGTGTTTGAACCAGCGATCTTTTTTCTAAAAATATGTTTAATAATTACGAGATCAGTATAAATTATTAAAATCTCCATTAATTTATCACTCTTTGTTTTAAATACCTTTACTTAATTTCAGTGTTGAGCTCATTTTTAATATTACGTATAGGGGAGAAATATGTTTTTTTATTTTATGAGAAACGAATTAACACGGTAACTACTTGTGACCAAAGGGTTTTGACTGCAATGTAAAAAAATTTTAGGGTTAATAATTAGAATCAAGTAAGTATTTTATTGAAATTGTTCTTTAATATCATGAATACTTATTTCTGATCTATATTTAAGTTCTTTGCAAGTTACTTGTTATACGTTGTTAAAGTTTAAATACATTGAGTTATAGAAAAAAATTTACTGACCTGAATCTTAATCGTATTTATACATTTTTTTGTATTCCACTGGACTGTACATACATTTTTTTGTATTCCAAAATGGACTGTACATACATAATTTTGGAGTACATACATAATAACACACACATAATTTTTCGAATTTTTTTATATGGTAATGATTTTTTTTTCAATTTATTAAAAAGAATCCTAAATGGACTGTACTTGAACTCTTCAGATTATTGAATATAATATTAACATTATTCTTCAATGTCCGAGCTTTGAATAAATTTATGTAAAGTATAATGTACACTTTCAATCACTAAAGAATTTAGAAGTAAATAATTATTGTGTCTTCGAGTTTCGCTTAAATATGTTAAATATATCTCATTGGAACGAACTGGATTAAATGCTGAAACAAATAGAGATACAGGTATGATTGAGTATTTAATTAGAAATGCAGATATGAAAAGTCTAGTAGGATGTATATACAAAAAAATTAAATAAAAAACATGCAACTTCATATTAGTTCCTTACAAACAATTTGTTTAAATGTTCTTCAATAAGATGGGGATCTAAATATAAAAAATTAATCAAGCCAAAAGGTTTAGCATATTTTTCCCATAATATCTAGCATTATCAAATAATTCAGCTCTAAATTAATTTGCTCAATTTCTTTGCTAATTCCACATTAAATTCATGATTTAAACTTTCCACTAGTAGTGAGTCTCAAATAAGATAATTTTATGCGTTTGATAAATTTTGAGTTTTCTTATTATTTCTTAAACAATAAATCTCACTCAATGCAGTTTCAGTGCTCTCCAATGTCTTTGTACCTGTATTCTCACCATTATTAAATCAAGCCAAAAGGTTTAGCATATTTTTCCCATAATATCAGCATTATCAAATAATTCAGCTCTAAATTAATTTTCTCAATTTCTTTCCACATTAAATTCATGATTTAAACTTTCCACTAGTAGTGAGTCTCAAATAAGATAATTTTATGCGTTTGATAAATTTTGAGTTTTCTTATTATTTCTTGAACAATAGATCTTACTCAATGCAGTTTCAGTGTTCTCCAATGTCTTTGTACCTGTATTCTCACCATTATTACACTCAGTTACAGTCAATGATAACTGAAAAAACCTTTTACAAATTCATCATTTCTAGAATCTTTTACAAACTTTTATATGCTCAAAATATATAGGAATATCATTAAGGAGCCTACCTATTCCAATTGCATAATCCGGCTTCCAAAATGGAATTTCCACATATGTAGTGGACAATCTAATCTATAACCTGAAATATAGTAATTAAAAATAAAATCACCACTATTAAAATTGAGAAGAGTGGGTTATAACATTTCGGAATTATAAAAATTATTTAAACCTCCAGTAGTAATATTTTTTATTCAGACAGTTTTTAAAATTATAATTGTAAATATATATTATTTAAACCTTTTATATCTTTCATTAATATTTTAATCTATTTTGAACAATAGATCTTACTCAATGCAGTTTCAGTGTTCTCCAATGTCTTTGTACCTGTATTCTCACCATTATTACACTCAGTTACAGTCAATGATAACTGAAAAAACCTTTTACAAATTCATCATTTCTAGGATCTTTTACAAACTTTTATATGCTCAAAATATATAGGAATATCATTAA
>AYEL01062734.1:0-29533 GCA_000484575.1 Olivierus martensii
AAAAGTATTTATTTCTGCTACTTAGTGCTTGATTTATTTTCTACTATTGGGAAGGTCCTTTGCAGGAAAAACTTTTAAACAAATTCCCACCCCAAGAGCACACCCATCCAAAAGCTGAGTGAGCCACTGACAGGTGAATTCATTTTACAAGTATAAATAAGTGCACCAGAGGAATTCCATCTATTTTGCCCAGGATCTTCCCTTGTAAAAGATTGACTTCATTGGCCACTATCTTGGAGTCTGAGTAGCCCTTCTTGATAATGGTCATCCGAAGGGAAGTCAATGTTTCAGAGTATAATCCTGGCTGAGAGCACAGAGTCTTTTTTGTTGGTCTACCCTCTCCAGAAGAGAGAGGTAGTAACTGCAAATCTGGTTTGCTTGCCAACACCAGGGGTACTGACAAGAGAATCATATGAAGTTAGTTAGGAAGTATGACCTAATTGCTGAGTGCTACCAGTATCAGTACCTTCCCTCCTAACTCTCCTCTGCTTTCTCTTAGCTGCTCCATACAATCTTGCCCATCACATACCCGGTTTACTAACAGAAGAAGAAGCCTGCTCCACCATCCCAGCACCTAGAGATATGCTGGCATCTCCAGCCCCCTCAATAGGTAAATCAGAACCACCAAGACAAAACTAACTGGAGGAAACAAAAACGGTCACCACTGGTTATCCTTCAATACAGGTGGAAGGCTGACTTTGACAAGATTTCACCTGGTGTTTTGAGGGGATCGTTTGGAGCACTGCATCTTTTACTACCTCAGTGCCATTCAATTCTCAGCACGATGCCTTACACCTTAGTTTGGATAGAACCAGAGCTCCTTTAACCAGGGAAGGAAGTTCAGTTCAAACCCCAACCCCTGTTACCCCTCCACAATGAGGATATGGTGTTAGAACTTGGAGGGGTTTTTAAACTGTTTCTATAGTAACTGAGTGCATTCCAACATTAAATTTTTATAATGTTGCAATATTATAACCTAAAAGATGGCAAACAGCTAAAAACATTTGTTACTTATAAATAAATTTATTCTTAACTGCTAATAAGTGCTTAATCTCTATAGGTTTATATAAAGCCTTCAAATATTAAAAACAAATTATTGAAGATATCAAAGCTGTCCTACCAGATATATTCAATTTTGCTTCCAATGAAAAAGAAACACAATAAATGCCTCTTTTCAACTTCATTGATCTTCTGCTATAATCTCTTTAATGCAACAAGATTATATGAAGACCTATCAAAGAATAATAAATTAATTCATCTTCAATCAAGAAATATTGATTAACTATAATAAATCTTTAACCACTAATGATACTGAATTTCAAAAATCTGAATACAGCAATGGCCCAGCATCTGAAACCAAGTCCTGGAAAGGATTATATCAATCCAATAGACATATCTTTATTAAATTTACCTATCACAGCTTTGATAGGTGAATTTAATCAAGATATGCCAGAATAAAAGCTTCTATAAACCCTCATCTGATTTTGTCTGTAGACTTTGTAACTAGTGCACTGAATTAACTGCTAGATACCTGCAGATCCACTAACTACTTCTATCTCAATATGAGATAGTAGTAGTTAATGGATCTCTGAGATTTCCCAAATGCTCAGATTGTTTAATATATCTGCTGGTTTACTCCCATTCCTGTTGCCTTTGTGATGATGTGTCACACAAATAAATAAATTAATTTATTTCAATATTGTATTTAATTAAATAATAGATGAATCTGAGACATTTAATTAAATACTAGGTGAATCTGGAGGTAGCTGTGCATTTTGTTTACCTGGAGTTAAAGGAGAGAAAGGAAATCGTGGGTCAGATGGATCACCAGGATTACAAGGTTTAAGAGGTGAACCTGGACCTCCTGGATTACCAGGAGATTATGGAATTGATGGCAGATCTGGTCCTACTGGATCTCCTGGACCAGAGGTAAATCACTTAATTATAATTTCAAACTATTATTTATTTCATTTAATTTTATATTATTAGTATTGATAAAATAAATGGATACTTGATTGCATAAATGGATAATACATACTTGTTAATATTAACATGTTAGCAAATGGGTATTGTCCATTTATGTTAAAATTTATTTTAGTATTTCTAATCATATCATCTTGAAATGGATTGAAAAAGATATCAAATATGATATTTTTGAATGAATTAGCCATAAACAAAACTAAAGTATTTAATTCATTTTATAATAATAAAGATGGATTCTGATCATCCTTGATATCTACTGGTATATAGTATTCATGAAAACAGTATCACTGGATATAGCTAATTGCATCATTTTCTATAATAAAATACAATGCAGTGATAAATTGTGAAATCAAAAAATTGATGTGTGCTGTCAGCCATCAATGTTGACTGAAACTTAAATTTTAACTTTACTGAATAGTAATGTTTATACAAAACCTGTTTTCAAATTTTTATAAAAGAAAACAAAAAAATATTATATATGTATAATTAAACTTTAAGTAATAAAAACACCATACAGAAAATAAAGTAATGAGAAAAACTATGATGTTTAAGAGAGAGAGAGAGAGAGGACAGAGTCAAAGAGTCAACTTGTTAGCATTGGATGAACAACAAGTTTTAGAGAGAGAGAGAGATATTTGGTCTTTTCAAAAATGTAAAAAGAATTCTTTCCCATTATCATATTCTTTCCCATTGGTCTTGTCCGATGAAGACAAAGAAGCGAAGATGGCATTCGTCCTAAGAAAAATTATGAATATCAATAACTTTTGAAAAAACAATATTTGGTCTTTTCAAAAATGTAAAAAGAAAAGGGAAGCCATATTATTTCCCATTGGTCTTGTCCGATGAAGACAAAAAAGCGAAGATGGCATTCGTCCTAAGAAAAATTATGAATATCAATAACTTTTGAAAAAACAACTGCTTAACATAAATACTTTGTATTACATAAAGAATAAGCACAACTTGCAGTAGAAATAAAAGGTTTATTTTTAACTTAAAATCCGCAAACGCTTTTTTAATAGAACACTATAGAACCGGCGTTCCTTAGAATTCCGTTATACATTGGAACTCCGCCTGAAGAGGGTCGTTTGACCGAAAGCGTTTGCGGATTTTAAGTTAAAAATAAACCTTTTATTTCTACTGCAAGTTGTGCTTATTCTTTACGTAATACAAATTACAGCATGCATTTAAAGCAAACCTGATTTGCAAATTCCGAGTGGAGCTACTAGCGCCACACTTATGCGAAAAGCGCGAAATTTGAATCGATGTCATCTTTCAGATGTATAAACACGCCTACCAAATTTTGTTTATCTAACACAAGTCTTTCTTGGTGTTGGGATTTTTTTTTCCGTCAGTGTACTTCGTGGTGGTGGGCAATATACAGATCTGCTAAATTTCAAAAGCATTATGAATATGCGTGTTTTATTAATGCTTTATTTCAGGCAAACGACACCGGATGAATTTCAAAATATAGGAATTAAAAGTTTTAAAAGTATTTTATTTACCATTATTACTGCTTCTATATTTCATTTATATACATTTATTTATCGAAAATGTATGTAGGTACGCGAGGAAACAAAATGGAATTCAAGGTCACAAGTTATGACCTTGGTGTCTGCTATCTACAATAAATGTATTCTCACAATAACTATTGTTATGTTTTTCTGGACTTTTCTGTTTTATTTTTAGAATCTGCCATTTTAAATACAGAGCTGGGGAAATTTTATTTGAAAATAACAAATAAATTTTCAAATAATTGAATATTGTCAAATAAAAGATAACGTTATTTGAAGATAATCTGGTTTTCAAATAATTTATTTGCAAATAAAAAATTATTTAAATAAATAAGTTATATGAAATAAAAATTCAAATAACTTTCCAAATAAAATTTCAAATAATTGAGTATCTTTATGAAATAGCCTATTGGTGTGGAATGTGCAATATCTTATCACCATAACTGCTGCTTATTATATTATAATGAGAACACTACAGTGGCAGATAGAAGAATAAATACCTTCTAAATATATCTACATAACCCAGAATCAAACAGTTCTCTCTCCTGTTCAAGAATTAAAATTGAAACTCTCTTTTATTTTGTAAATAGCTCATTTACTTCTAGAGCTAAAAATGTTAGTTGTATTTATCCTTTTGTAGAATCATATTTTTAATTTCTTGCTATTTTAATAAATATAGTAATTTTGTTTATCATCTTGGTCTCCAAGTCAATTCTTCTATCTTGGATCCCTGTATCACTTACTCACAATCCTTATTCAAAAATATGGTATTATTTTAAACCAAATTTTTTTCAGCCATATGCTGTGAGATCCTCATACAATATGCCCAAGATGATTTCAAGCCAAAATGTTAATGTTTTTAATTAAATAATTAATTAATTTTGCATATTAAATCTAGTATCTAAAACCAGTTTTTAAAAACTGATAAACCCTACTGAATAATAATAGTAAAAATCTATAGAAGTATAGAGTATTTAGCATATCAATTTGAGCAGAAAAATCAATGCAATATGCAAAGATACTAGTAACTAACTATTAGTTATAATCTGTATACTAACAGTTTTTTAGAAAAATTGTCACATAATGTCTCTAATGTCTTCTAGAGCTAAAAATGTTAGTTGTATTTATCCTTTTGTTGAATCATATTTTTAATTTCTTGCTATTTTAATAAACATTCAAAATTCCTTAATTGTGATAATTTGTTGTTATTGGTTATTGGCTTCCTTAATATATTTTTAATTTCTTGCTATTTTAATAAACATTCAAAATTCCTTAATTGTGATAATTTGTTGTTATTGGTAACAACAAATTATCACAATTAAGGAATTTTGAATGTTTTTTAGTAAAAAACGCATGGTATATTGAATAGAACTGAAGACGGCTTAAGAAGCCGAAATGCATATTCTGTTATAGTGCCATGCTTTTATTATGTATTTATATAAAAAGATTTTTTTAAATTGGAAATAAAAATAAAGAAGAAACAGTTCCTTTGTATTAGTGATGATGTTGTTGTGATAGATCAGTGTACATATGCAATGGAATAATATACGAATTCCAGTATAGAACTGTGGCAATAACAACAAAGTTGGAAATATCACTTAGTTGTTTCTATTTCAACAATGTTTACTAACAAACAAAATAGAATTGCTTGTCAGTTAATATTCATAATAGAATTAGGTGTTAATTACCTATTGAAATGAGGATAATTTGTAGAATTCAGGGCCATCAGAAACTATTTAGAAGAAAATTCAATTTAATTTGTCCAGTAATATAATAAAATTTTTCCATAATTGTAGAAATTAAAGAGGTGAATCAAAAGTCAATTGGTCCACTTAATTCTTATAATACAGTTCTACCTTTGTGTGATATTTTTATTCATTTTTAAGCAGTTATCTGTCATCCTATTCTGGTCAGACTTTTACAACATGTTCCTAATTTTAGTAATATTACAACTACTCAGAGATTTAACCCATTTAATTTGCTACAATCCATATTTTATGTATAATAATAAGTTTTATAGCCAGTGCAAGGTGTTCCCCATTATTAGTCCAATGGCTTAGCAGAAATATTGATTATAATGAGAGAAGATATGATTCTCCAAGTATTTCATCAGATTACAAAATGTGTATAAGATATATAAATGATTTGGCTGCAAATTGGAAGCATGTAGATAGAATCAATAGCCTACAAGAAGCATTCTCAGATAAAGCATATGGTCTGACTTTGAAAGCTGAACAAACTAGTAATATCACAATCTTTTTGTTAAATGTTCAAATTGAAGTAAAATAAGATACCTATAGAAGGACTGTTTATAGAAAACCCTCTTTTATTCTATGCTCAAACCATCATGGTCCAATGACCCAAAGAACTTTAAGACAGCAGTGGAATTTGTAGTGGTAATGTGTAAGTGTTTATACGATGTTTGATGACGTCATGCATTACCCGTCTGCAAGTTTTTAATATTGTATTTTTATTAATATCACTTTGGATTTTCACTTTATTATGTTGTAACATTATTATTATTATTAGTATTTGTTACCAGTATTATGATTGTTTTGTAGGAGTGGAATTTGTAGTGATAATGTGTAAGTTTATACAACGTCTCTTATGACATCATTTTTGAGCTGTTTATTTTTGTAGGGTGTTAGCTTCTCTCCGTTCTCTATATTCATTACAACTGAAGTTGACCTACTGATAAGGTCGAAAGTGTTTCTGTTAATAAAGTTATCATCCTGTTTAGAGCTTGTATTTTGTATGCATTTTTTTGAGTGTAACAGGATGGTTTTAAAATTCTTAAACTTAAAGATTTCAATTAAAGAAATTCTAGCACTATTAGCAGCTAAGCAAAATTAAAAACATTTTTATTTAAGAAAAATAACATGAACGTTTTCAGCAGTTAAACCATCATGAGGTACAATGTTCTATTCAAATATGATTTGAAACAGTCCTTCGAAACAGTATTCAAATATGATTCGAAAGAGAAGGTTTCGAATCATATTCAAATAGAACATTGTATCCGATGATGGCTTAACCGCCGAAAACGTTTGTGTTATTTTTCTTAAATAAAAATGTTTTTAATTTTGCTTAGCTGCTAATAGTGCTGGAATTTCTTTATTTGAAATCTACTATAAGATGCTTTTTACTGCATAAAGATAGGTTGTTTTGTTTTAGAGTTATCCTTTGTTAAAGAAACAAGGATTGTTTAAGTTGCTTCGTTTTAGAGTTATTCTTTGTTAAAGAAACGAGATTTGAATATGAAACAAGAAATGAAATGTGAGAAGTATAGTGAAATAAAACAAAAATATAAAGTGTTGTAAGTACACAAATTGTTTAGTAACAATTTGTGTACTTACATCACTATACCACTTTATATTTTATCATTTATATCACTTTATATTTTTGTTTTATTTCACTGTATCTCATCTTACATTATTTACTTTATATCACTTTTTATTTTTTTCAAAGTAACAAAGCACATTTTGTTATTTAATATGACAAAATGTTTTTATCAAATAAAAACTGGTTTATATAAAAATTTTAA
Source organism: Olivierus martensii (assembly GCA_000484575.1). Classification (NCBI taxonomy): domain Eukaryota; kingdom Metazoa; phylum Arthropoda; class Arachnida; order Scorpiones; family Buthidae; genus Olivierus; species Olivierus martensii. Next base: position 7,036 of record AYEL01062734.1, read on the forward strand.
TTGATATCTTTGCATTTATCAATCATCATCACAACAATGTTCACATTTTGTTCATTTCTTTTGAGTAATCACCCCTGCTGGTTTTTCTGACGTAGCTGCGAACCATGTTATATGCTAGTAAAAGAAATTAATAAGCAATTTAAATTGTAGAACATGAAAAAATAAAATTAGACATATTATGAGGCTAAGCAGCCTAATACGCGATTACCCTAAGGTGCTGATCTGCACTTACCTCAGGTAACAATATTTATGGGGCCAGAGTTTACCAGAATTTTTCTCAATAAATTCTGGAATATCAAAAAATATTGTTTATTTAATATAATCTTTAATGGATATTCTTCATACTTACCAAAAAATAAAAAATAGCTCCTAATGTGAAGTTATCTTACATTAGGAGCTATTTAAGTCATGACAAAGTTGTGTGTGCTGTTTGGACATGATGCTTTTGTAAAGGTCGATGTAAATACTGGATTCATATCATTCATCATGCATTATTTATGTTGATAGGTTGATATTAACTTATAGTAGGATTACTACAATATCATTAGCAAAATTTCACTTAAAAAAAGCCTGATAATGCACTTCCCCCAACTATGCCCTTACCCCACTCCGCATTATATATTTTTAAAATGTATATGTTTGAGGGGTGGTAATTTGTCTTTTTGTCCAGGGCATCATAAATGCAGGTGCTGCTGCAATTTACAAATATTCAACCTATTTCGACCATTTAATATCACAGCATCAACTGCATCCTTCTCATTGATTATGTTCATTCCAAATTAAATTAAATTTTTTAATGGCAAATACATTTTTTTAAATTGTTATTCTATTAATGTTGGTATTTGAGGAATTAATAATTATCCATCTTTATAAAAATATGCATTAAGAATTGTATATTAACCAATAATTCTGATTTTTATTTTTATATATTTCCTCTTCATATTTGCAGAATATTAAGTTGGGGGCATTAGTAAATCGTATATACACTATAGGGGTGTTCATAGAAATAAGTTTGAAAAACATTGATCTAAATGATAGGAAGGAGAAGGTAGACTGGATTATGGCATATGGAGCTGATCATAGTTTATAGTAAGATGATTTTCATAAATTACTGCATTTATCATAAATTATTGAAATTAATATAAGATTTAAGCACTTTATGCAATTGATTACTAAAAATTCTTTATTTGAAGTTCTTTTGATTATTAACCATCCTCTGCGAAAGTACAAGAATTAGAATCGTAAACATTTGAATTATGTACATGCACTACAAGTTCTAGAAATTTCAATTTTTACAATTCAAATGTTTATGCTTCAAATTCTTATATTTTTTTCTGAAGATGATTAATAACCAAAAGTATCCGAATAAAGAATTTTTAATAACCAACTGCATAAAGTACTTAAATCTTAATTTCAATATAGCAAGATGTTTATGCAATTAATATATTATCATGTAAAACTATATATGGAGGAAAGAAATGCTGCCCAGAAAGTATGATGTAATACCATCATAAATGAACCAAAAGAGCCAAGAGATGTTCCTTACATTAAAGTTCTCTACTACTTGATTAGAAGTAATGCAATGAGAAGAGTTATTAGGAAGCAGCATAAGAAAATAACTTGCACTAGAGGGCCTATCATATTTGGGACTCTTAAAAATAAAAAGCTAAGTGGAGGGAAGGTCTAAGAACAGGGATCTATTAAACACCTCATAAAATTACAAATCCAAAGAACAACAATATTATGTAGGTGTGACAAAACAAAACATGAAGAAATGATGCAAGAGCATTGAAATGATATTAAAGCAGTTAACTTCAATATTGCCTTGATAAGAAAATATTATGAAAGCAATATTGAAATTGATTGACAAGGACCCAAAGTTTTAAGTATATCTGAAACTCAGAAAGAGAGAATTTTAAAATAAACAATAGAAATTATAAAAAGAAAATGTATTGGAAATATAATTGATGATTAGGTTTGCATAGGAACTCTCTTACTGTAAGCATTATATGCTTATGGGAAAAATTGTACAGGAATTTTACTAAAGGCAAATTAATTTATTTTATAAATTGCATAATTTTTAAAAATTTGCTTAATATTTTCATGTAAATATTTGTATTACACTTAATCATATAAAGTTATGTAAATGTTCTAAATTTTAAAAATTTTGATTCTTTAGTTCTAAGAATAGCTGAAGATAACAGAATGCCAAAAATGTTTTGTTCTATAATATAGTAAAATTATTTTTGTAGTTACTGCTCTCTAATGAACTATAAGCACTTTACTAGTTTTTAAACTTTTTATGAAAATAATATACATGGACACATTAATACAATATAATATACAAAATTTGTAATATATTTGTTAAATATATTTCATAATGCAAAAATTTTTAAATATTTTTAAGGGGCAACCAGGAATCTCTGGAAATGTTGGAGAAAATGGTGATAAAGGAGATTCAGTATTTATTCCACCTGATTTAGTGATTGGCCAACCAGGTATGAAATATCTTTTAACAGTTATAAACAACTTTCTTTAATTAATAAAAAAAATTTTCTTTTTTTATTAGTTCTATTCTATAGTATAGAACTATAGAAAGAACTAATAATAATAAAAACTATGATTATTATTCATAGGAATAGTCAATAAACAATTTTTTTTGAAAAATTAATAATGATATAGTTTTAAAGCTAAAAGAGTTTCATTCTTACAATCTTGATTATAATCATTTTAAATATTATAGATTTTGAGATAATTTACAGTAGCATAATCTTTCTATTGAATGTTAAGCACAGCACTTCAGTAAAAATTTATTTTAATGAAGGAGAAATCGTTTTTGATTTTTAAAAGGCCAAGAGATTAAATCATTAAAAGTTGTCATAGTACACAAAAAGCATAAATAGAGGAATCATAGAGAAAATAAAATTAGCAGATAACATAATTGATGACAACACATTGGAGAAACTATTATAATCATGCATATGATATGGAGGATGAAAGGGATAGCATCAAGTATTAATATAATAATACTAAAGAACTTTTTATTCAGAAATTTGAAAGAAAATATGATTCAATACCACTATGTTTATTTTAAATTGATTTCAAGTGCAGTCTAATATTTTGAATTAGTTATTAATTGATTCATTGACTGCTAAGGAACTTTAACTTCAACAAGGAGCCCCCAAACAATAGAAGTTAAATCTAATTAATATGTAAAAAAATTAAAATTATCATATAGTGCTTAATTTTCATCAAAATCTTTTGAGATTTTTACAGTCTAATATGTATTTTCTTTTTTTTCTTATACTCATACTCATTTATTTACTCTCAGCATAAAATTAAGTATAATAAGAGCCCCCAATAAAACAACCCAAATAACCCAACAAAAATATATACATACAAAAGTAATATATATTTGTTAAGTTTGTTATACAGTATAAAGTAGAACAATTATTATAATTAGTAGTGGCTCTTAAAAAGAATGAATTTTTATATTTGACAGTCCAAAATTTAGGTATATATAAAAAATCACAATATTTTGCAAAAAATTGAGGTACATTATAATAAATATTACAGGATGGAAGCTTCCCACAGATGTATTTATATATAGTTTTAATATCTGATGAAATAATTGTATCATTCAATGACTTAACATTTATCAAATTATAAGTTTCTTGAATATTGACATGTTGATTATAAAGGATATTAGAAATCATTTTCACAGTATGACGAATAGCGTTATCAATTTTTTGAAGTTGAGAAAATGAGTCGAACTATAAATAGGAAGACAGTAATACAGACAGGATCGGATTTACCAATAGGCCGACTAGGCCGTGTCCTAAGGCCCCGCGATTCTAGGGCCCCCAAAACTATCAATCAGTTTTCAACTTTTATAAACTTTTAAATAAGAAAAAATGGGGTTTTATTAAAGTGCTAGATAAAAAGTAAAGTTTTAAAGGTTCCTTATAAGTTATAAGGAACCTTTAAAATTAGACGTAGCTGATTTGAATTTTTAGGGGCCCCAAAGCCTTGCTCGTCCTAGGGCCCCCAAAAATGCAAATCCAGCTCTGAATACAGATGTGGAAGAATAATGGAGTGAACCAAAATCTTAAATAACTTAACATCTTTGTTCTGCCTAAGATATCATCACATAAAATCTATTTTTTTAAATATTTTAGCACAAATACAATCAATATGTATTGAAAAAGTAAGCTTGGAATCAAGGTAAACATCAAGATCAGAATGAATATGATGTAAAGGAAAACTGGTATTATTAAAATAAATAGTTTCAGACAAATCAATGTTTGGTTTTGATGAAAAATTTATAAATATTATTAGTGTTAAGTTTTAAATTATTATCATATTTCCATGTTTGTAAAATAATGAGATCAGAGTAAAAATATTAATATTAGAGTTAATTAATTTAATATCATCAGTGTAACTAAATAACTACTTCAAATTACTTTTGAAGTAGTTAAAGAAAAAATTGGATTAAGATATAAAATGAATAATAAGTGAAGACATTCATACAGATAAAAACTATCAGAATAAGTACATATTGCAGCTGAGGTTGACCTACTGATAAGGTCAAAAACGTTTCTGTCAATAAAGTATTTATCCTGTTTAGAGCTTTGTTTTTTGTGTGCATTTTTATGAGTAATAGGATGGGCATAAAGTTCTTAAGTACAGTTATTTTTAACAGTATATTCATGATGTGATAGAAAAGAAATAATCCAATTAATCAAAATAATATCTAAATTGTATAACTCTTTAGGCATCTGATCTGTTTTCTAATAGTATAAGTATTTTTTCAAAGTTTATTTTTTTCAAAAGTTTTCATTCTATGTATATATAAGACTGCTGAAAAAACAGTTTTTTTACACTATGGCTTACCCATCCAACAAAATAATTGCTATTTTTGGATAATTAATCTTCGGAATAAAGCAAGCCAGGAATAAAGAAAACCAGACTATATTTTCAAAAAAATTGATAAAACCAATTAATATGCAAATTTTGATTAATTAATATTAAGATATGAAATTAATTCAAAATTTACATAAATTTATTGAAATTTTGTCATTATTATTATTAATTTATACAGATTTCCGATTTTGTTTTGTCAGTTAGAGTTACATTGTGTTAGACTGTTTTGTAATTAATTAGTTATAAGTTAGAACTTAGCTTAAGACCTGAGCTCAGGCAGATTCTGGAATTTGCAGAGTCGCTAACCGTTAGGCTTAGTTATAATTAATAGTATTGCACTCGTTCTAACCCGCGACTTTGAACTACTATATACGGTACTTTAATAAATTTTCTGTTTTTTGAGAAGTCGCTTATTTTTTGCCTGCTTTAAGAGCTTGAAATACATGTGTTTAATTAATATGGAGCAGTGTATAAAAGTAATGCATTTTAATCAATATTAATTAAATCATGTAATTAATTCAAAATTTACATAAATTTATTGAAATTTTGTCATTATTATTATTAATTTATATTTATTGACATGTTTTTTCTTCATTTCAGTAATTTTTATATTACTGAAATGAATAAATTATATTTTTTATTTTTATATTTTATAAATTTTTGAATTTATATTAAAAAAATATACAGAAAGCATCTCCTCTCATATATAAAACAGTTATATTCTTTAATTTGCTCTAATTGGATCTTTGATGATTTATTGTTCCACTATTACCAATACCATAGGCCAGATTTCCCAAACTTTTTCTATGATGGAACACTTCACAAATCCTGAAATTTTTATGGAACATCTTGATTATTTTATAGTATAAGTAAATATTAATAAATAAGTAAATTAGGCAAGTAAGTATAAGAATTAAGAAAACAAAACAAACATTTATTGTTAAACTGTAATTATGCAAAATAAAACACATGAAAATAGTAAAATAAATTAGCGACTCCAGTTTTAACTTGGCACAGCTTTTAAAATCGTATGAAGCTTATATTAATTTTCATAATTTTTTACTGACACTTATTGACCTTTCACGAAACATAGTTTGAGAAACGCTGACATAGGCCATGGTGTAAAGTAGGCTTGTCTGCAATTTCTCGGGAAATAAATGGCTGCAACAAAACAATAAATGTGCTATGTTCATTTAAATGATCAATGACTGTTTATGTTAAATAAAAAACAATTAATATAAATGAGTCCAATGAATCTTTATTGGTGTACAACTAATTATACATGTCTTATTCATACATGGACAGAAAGAGAAGTGAAGTAGATAGGTAAAGGCAAGACTTCTCTAACATATAACTATTGTCAGACCATAAGTACTAATAAAAAAAATAGCCAAAATATATACATTTGTAAATGTCATCAAGTAGCTGAGAAGTATCCTCCAACAGTTTACATTTGGATTTTCTTGTTTTTTACCTAAATAGCAGTGAAAATGGAAAAAAATGAATAATTAACAAATAATATTGTTTATTTTAATAGAATTAGCTAGTGATTATGTTTTCCTAAACTTTTTGCTTTCTCAAGATTTGAGAAACCCTTTCAGAAATTATTTGAGAATCTTGAGATTCTAAAAAAATGTTTAGCTGAAAAAAGACCTGTAAGGAAAAAAACAAAATGAGGCACAAAAAATCATGCAAAATAAAAACAAAAAAAATTGGGTTGTTTTATATTTGTTTTTTATTTAATCTTTCAATAATATTGAAAAAAATAGAATCACATTTCAATAATATTGAAAAAATAATAGCATTTGTTTAAAAATTACTGACAGTTTTTATTAAAATAGCTTTTCAATGCTTATAAACAGAGTATTGATTTATTTGTTAAGTAGGTCCTGCGTTTGGACACAAAAATTTCAGAAAAATGGAATTTTTCTTCCCATTCTTATATAAACATATATGATCTTTTTAGCCTATATGGATTGCTTATTCTACTGTTTATTATATATCATTATATTTGAATATTTGAATATCTAGATCACTTTAGAAAAAGTTTAAAATCTTCCTATTTTATTTATGTAATTTTCTATAATCTTTTCAACTAAAGAAGAACTTTTAAGGCCAAATTTGATGATTGATGAGTCTTTATAGTTAGAGTTAAGTATAAGTGAAACGATGTAAAACAGATTACAATAGAGAATTTATTATCATTTTTGATTTAATGTTTGATTTAAAAACATAATAATCAGATATTTTAATTTATAAATGCTAAAATTAATTATAATTTGAAAAATTATTTTAAAAATTTACGTTTTTTTTCATTAATTTTTTGATATTTTTATTGTACGTTTTTCTAATGTTTAGCAAATATTTCAGTCTTAAAAGGATTTTACTATGGCATGGCCAAGCTAAGGAAGATGCACCTCCAACAGGTGTTGACAAATTGATTTAGCATGTTTACCATTTCCAGATCATCATCTGTGAATGCTTCCTTTAGTTATAATTCTTTTAATTGTCAATGCAAAAACACTAGTAGCAAGTGAAGTTTCATTGAAAATGTTACTTCGCATAGATTTCTGCCTTCCAAAGTACTTACATACATTTAAAATAACATCTCTAACTTGACTATGCAATGTTTCTCCTCATTTACAAAGAACTGTAATATCTGCCATTACTGCTAAATACTAAAGGTTCATGATGTCATTTCGTTGTATTTATTTAATTTTAAGCAATTAGCAATATAATTTAATATTTAATAGCATAATCATGAAATGTAAAGTATTAATTTTTAGCAATTTTTCAAAGATAACAAACGTTTCTATAAGGATCCAACTCCATTTCAGACTCCTGTAACAACCATAAAACCAGATAGACTAAGATTGTTATCTGTTACAATTTACTAAAAATTTTTGTTTTCCTATCAATGATGAAATCATAAAAATCTTCCTTTCATCAGAGGAAGCAAAAACTTATCTAAATCTTTCATCAATTCCAAAAAGGGAAAAATAAGGTAGATCGACACGGAACATCAATCCGTGAGATCACCTTCCTGATTAATCACGTCCTCTATCCAAAGGAAATTCGGTATCTGCACAACGGATGGATACATATGGACCTCTGCTATAAAAATGCAGGAGAAAGAGTGAAATCAGAGGAATTGAAAGATTTGCTCTCAGCAAAGGAGAAGATCCTCATCACAACAGAGAGAGAGAGAGAGATCCCTGTCCCAAAAGGAGAGAACTCAACAAGATTCTCGTCCCAGGAGAAGTCAGCTAGATTCTTATCTCAGTAAAAATCAACTAGATTCTCATTTCAGGAGAAGTTAACTAGATTGTTGTCCCAGAAGAAATCGACTACATCATTGTCTGAAGTAGAAAGATTTCCCCCTCAATGAAAGGACAAGACTGCTGACCTCTAGTGCCACCAATAATTCTGTTTGTACATATTTTGTTTTCTTTGGACTAAAAACTAAATAGATATAATTTACTTTCAATTGTTAAGATAATTACTAATAAAACACTCTCTCTCTCAATAAAATGGAGTCTAGTCATTATACTGTAGTCTCTGAGTCATAAGTGCTGTGAATAAATGTTCATTCTTTTGTCCTTACTCACAAGCCACATACTGCTTGTAGGCTCACCTGTTTGTCAAGTGTTGCACACAGACATTAGACTGGTATCAGAAATCTTGATATAATGCTGCAAGGTCCCGAGGTTCCACATTTCAAATTATTAGCAATGGTAAAAAATAAACTGCTATTGGATGAACAAAACAGAAACCGGTTATTCTATTGGATGAATTAATCTTTGCAATTCATTAGCCCTTTACAATCTAAAGCAGCTCATCTTTCACTAAAAAAAGTATAAGATGGATCTATCACAGTACTGGCTCTAGAGTTTCTAGCATCCTGAGTGAAAATTTTGCTGTGCCCCCTCAAGTCATTAGTTTAAATGGTGCCTGCCCAGTCCGCTCACTGTTTAAATTATATATAAAAAATAATTGTCTTACTAAAATAATAATAATAACAACAAAACACAAAATGCACCAGCACTTCTTAAATATCAGTGCCCTTGCAAAGTCGCGAATTAGAACGAATGTCAATAATTCTAATTATAACTATCCTAACAGCTAGTGACCCTGCAATCCAGAGTTCGGCCTGAGCTCAGGTCTTGTTCTAAGTTCTAACTTAATACTAATTAACGTCAAAAACACTCTAACAACACTTCACGTTAACCGGCAAAACCAAACCGGAAACGAGAACGTACAATTACGAGCAACAAACGAATGTTAGAACTAGACGGACAAAAAGTGTTAGAAACGTAAATACTAATTGGAATAAATTCTCAAACAAGTTAAAGAATAATAAAAACTATAAATTTATTAGATTCAAAACACTTACAAAAGTGTTAGCAAATGCTTTATTGAAACTATAATAAAGCAACAAGTAATTAATCAAATTCAAAATCAACCAAAATTCAAAATTCAAGTGTTTAATTCAATTCAAAATCTCAACAATCAATTATTCACAAAGAGAAGAACCTTAAATACTACTAAATTCTACTACCTCCACCTCCGATACAAACTTCAAATAATCGTTGATCTCTACAAGAAACTCAATTGTCACTTTCACCAATTCTACGTCTGGAAATTCAGCACCTCTCGTTATCAAACAACACCTCAAAAAACTTGTCGATTGCGTCGTTCTTTTATACTCGAGTGACGAACACTTCTGCACTCGCTCATTTACATACTTATACATAACAAGTTCAAAGTTATTAGTTTACAGAGTAATTCATTTATGTCATTATCTTTACAATTAATTTATAGATCGAACAAAAACACTGATACGGATCATTCTTATTTTCACATATATTTGTTTTAGGCAAGGAGAAATGAGGGAATCTGACGAAAAAGTGGAGAGTCGGATTCTACTCTCGTAGGGTACGGACGCTTGAGATTGCTCCTGTGAAAAACCTGAGAACTTTCCACATATAGACTTGGAGATTCGACATCTTTGCCGACACCAAATAAACCAACAACGACGAAAACGCAAAAGGGACTCTCGTCATCGCCCTCAACGCAAAACACAGCTATCCAAAACTATCCTCGACCCATAGCTGCTCCGTCTACCTCAGCCATTGCCCAGTGAAGTCCGTGACCACGGCCGACCATTTAGCCGAGGAGACCTGTTTGACTGATCGACCAGGGAAAAACCTTGTAAATCAAGAGGTATTAGTCCTCTGACTTAGATTGTCGGATATATATATATATATATATATGTAAATCTCTCTCTTAATAAAGGAAGATATTTTTTTATACGAACGTTGTCTCCGAGTCCGTCTGTGTCTAGCGTCTCCTACTCATCCTTATTGACGCCACACATACCACTGAAAGGTTATCCGCCAGTTGGGAACCGCTTAATTGTTATTTTGCGGACTCAGCGGGCTCGCGGGACTCACAATTACCGATATATTAATGCCATTTGCCAAAGTAAGTATTTTATTCAAACTTTAATATATATATATAAAATAAATTATTATATTACAAACACCAATATATCAATTTAAAAGGTAAATGATGATGTGATACTAAGGTAATTGATGTTTCATTGTAGCGGTCATATCAAAAATAGTGATATGACCAAAAATATCAAAATTAGTGAATTTTTTGCAGTTAACTCTAGGCTTAAGACTGAAGAGGGCGTTGACAGCCAAAATGCATATCTATACCATAGTGATTGACTGCACTATAATTATACATATGCACTATGTATAATTTTTAAGATTTTATAATTTGAAAATTGTCGAAGCTGTTACAATGTAAACAATATAGTTATAGAAGGCAAGTCTACAAAAAATCAAAGTAAGATATTTTTATATAGATTGAAATTCCATGCTGATTAAAAAATAAAATATTAAAAAAAACGAATTCAAAGAAAATTTATTAAAGAATACCGAAGAATAAATATCTCCATATGTAAAAAGTTAAATTTGTTTGAAAAAAAAGTTATAAGAAAAAACGGCTTTATCCGCGGTGAAAAAGAAAACAATCTCCGATGCAAAGTGTATGTGTATCCATCGAATAATTGAGCTGCAGTAAAATGTCATTTTCTCGGTTTGAAATGTTTTTGGTTTATATTGGAGTATTCGAGTTTGGGACTTGGAAAATCAATTTATGGTCAAGAAGAGATATTATTTACAATGACCATGAATATTTTAAAAACAAGGTTTCATATATTAAAACTTGATATCGTTTTCACCGAATGTTGTTACCGAGACATCAAGTTGCTGCGGCTCTCCAAGAAGTCATTGTCGCATTCAACAAGTCCTTCCCTGATTTGAGTCCTTGCGTAAACGAATTTTGTCAAGTACTCACAGTCGCCGACCGTTCACAGTCGTCGACCGCTGGAGCTACAAGATCAACTGTTTGTGCGTATCTGTATTGTCATCCGGGAGATAAATTACGACAAGAATTTGGACTAAAGACTGTTAATTGATAGACTAAAGACTGTTTATTGTACACAATAAACAGTCTCTAATCTATCAATTAACAGTCGATATCAACGATAGGAAGTCATCAGATTTGCAGGTATTTCTCTCCAACTTTGTGTCGGGAAATGAGATTGTATTTTTAATTCTCTATCATGTTTATTTATATGTTAAAATAAAGAAGCTATTGAATTTATTCGATGCTGCTCTCCGCCTCTATCATTCAAGTCGTCAGCCTCATTTGTCGTCCTTGCTCATGCGTTTAACGTGGACCGGGTTTTTAGGTCATTTGCCTGTCAATTCCGCTTTTCCGTCCCTGCAGAATTCCACTCTGATAAAAGGGTGCATGATTAAAAAATTTGAGAGCTGCTAATCTAAAGAATTGATTATGTTAACTATTTAATATATTAATGTGTTTAATGATATGTTTCAACTCATGTTCAAAATTATAAATTAGTGTTTAAATTATAGAGTGATTTCCAATACAAAAATTTCACTTCAAACTTAAAAAATATTGTTTTACTGAATTTCAATATAATTTATAAAAATATTTTAAAATGATTTTCAAATAGTTCATGTAAAATAGTTTTTCCTGAGTATCATCTATATTTCCTTGTAGTTATAATAAATGTGACATTGGCTACAAAAAAAGATGTCAGATCAAATGTTTGATACTGCTGGTTTAGATTGTCATTTTTAAATTACAATCAAAATTTGACAGTAATTTATAGATACCAACAAATTTGTACATGAATTATACTTATGTAAACGATAAAATAATATTTGCAATATAAAAAGTTTTCATTAATTGAGGAATCTCTGGAAATGTCAACAGGTTACTCTGGTTATTCATTTTTTTCAGATTAAAGTTGATCCCTAGACATTAATTATTGAAAATTTGTTAGTGAAAAAAGTCTTGTTTCTGCTATACATTTAATTTATGCCAGATATCTGAGAGGTTATGATGAAATAACTTGTAGTCTGATATCTGATATGTTTGAAAAAATATGTCTGGAATCTTAGTTTTCCATAACCTGGGTTTTTATATTGGCAAATATCATATGTTACATCATTATTTGTACCAGCATTTCTCTTCAAAGTTTGTTACATCATGTTGCTAGTAATCATATGATGCTTGCATATTTGATTATATTAACTTTGCATATAATCAATAATTGGCATTGCTATAAGGAAAGATAAACTTATCTAATTTAAAATATTTTTTATTTATGATAATTACTTTTACTGTTTATATAAAATATTTGAATTGGTCGAAAAATAAAACATACATTATGTATTTCGTTCAATTTTTAAAGGTTTTCAAATTCACTCCAAATAATGAAAAACCTTCTATTGTTCTTGGAGAAGAATTCACACCTGGATCGGACCGAACACATTTTTGTAAACCAACAGATGTTGCTGTTACATCATCTGGATACATTTTTATTAGTGATGGCTATTGCAATTCTCGAATTATAGCTTTTAAACCAAATGGTACATTTTATAGAGAATTTGGAAAAAATGGTAAGTGTAAATATCAATTTTTAAATTTTAAGTGAGAATTTATTTGTCTGTTCATGGTCAATATATAGTTCAGTATGAAATTTCTGAATTTATTGATATTCTGTATAATATAAAATGGTTAAAACATGATATATCCATCAATATTTCAATTTGGATATTTTTGGATTTTTTCCATTTAGTATACAAACACTAATTTTTTGCAAACAGACCTTGACTATTCCAATAACATTAAAATTAACATTTGAATTCCAATAATTTTATTTTTATACCCGCAAACTATTACAATTTGTTAATTTATTTCTAAAAAATTCCATATAAATTATAGGCCTCTCTAAAAATATGCATTTCGGCTTTAGTCAGCCCTCTTCAGTTTCTTTTTTGGCCCAATTTTTAACAAATATTCAATTATAACATAAAACCGTTGGATCTTCCAAATTGACAACCTGATCCTACATTATTTTAATAAAGTACATTTTTATTTTAATAAGATATTTTAACCTGCATACCAAAACTAAATCATAATTACCTGAAGCACAGAGATCTGACTAAAGCCGAAATGCATATTTTTAGAGAGGCCTATAATTTATATGAAATTTTTTAGAAATAAATTAATAAATTGTAATAGTTTGCGGGTATAAAAATAAAATTATTGGAATTCAAATGTTAATTTTAATGTTATTGGAATAGTCAAGGTCTGTTTGCAAGTGTTTGTATACTAAATGGAAAAAATCCAAAAATATCCAAATTGAAATATTGATAAACAATAACACTATCTATATATATGTGATAATTAGTATGATATATCCATATATATCATTTCATATTTTATATAATATATTAAATCTTTACAGATTTTGTATAAAGGCAAATTAATATCACCATATGTAGTTTGTTTTAAATGTCTTTTTTTATCGAAAATATTTACCATCAAAACATATTGATAATCTCTTGAAGTAGATCTGCAGTTGGATATTAGTATTTCAGTTAAGGTCCACAATCTCTTATCTGAATAAATCTGCAAACCAAAACTTTTTCTTGAAGCATTACTCTTATGCACAATTTAAATCCAAACAAAGATGCACAAAAATGGGAAGAGAAAAGTCGATTTATCAAGAAACAAAATTAAAAGGCTGTTTTTCATCTGATCTCAGACTATCCTTAGAGGTGAACAGTCTGTGGCAGTGGTTGTTTGGCCCCATACTTAGTACTCTACCAGAGTGGAAAGTGACAACATCTGTTAACAAAGAAAAAGATTATTCTTAATGATTACACTCAAACTAATAAAAATAAGAAAAGTGATATGTGTGTGTTAAGCTACTTAAAGGCAAGGGAGTTTGTTTCCAATTTCTTCTTGTATCATATTTTTAAAAATAGCTTATTAGCATATTATTACTTAAAAATAGCACTTTCTGCAGTTGAGTATACTCAACTGCAGAAAGTGCTATTTTTAAGTAATAATATCTGTAGAGAGTAAAAGCAGTATATCCATTTTTCTCTTATATTCAAGCTTGAATATAAGAGAAAAATGATAATAAATATAAATTGTCATATATTTCTGTTCTAAAATAATAGTAATTTATATAGTGTATTTTTATCATAAATCTGCCATTTTGTTTACAATCTAATACAAATAGCTATCTTGATATAACAGGCATTTTCTACTTAATCTTTTCAATTTTTCATATACAATACTATAAAATGCAATTTGAAACTATAACTGCTATTTTTATAAGTAATTTTATTTCAATTTTAAATAAATTACTGTATGAAGAGTATTCTTTTTCCTGGATATACAATATTTATAATAGGGAGTTTATATAAAGCATAAAAATTCCTATTGTTTATATATAACTCACAATGTATAGTACAGTAAGGACTATTGGAGTCAGATAATGGTCTATGCTTTGGCCATTCAGCATTGACTGCTTGCAGTCATTTTTATTTGTTGCCATGAAAGTTTGTTCATTTAGGTTTGTTGGAATTTGCTATAAATTTGCGTGTCTATACAATTTAAAAAAAAAAACAGATGCTGTTTCCGGACTTTTGTTCTCTCTTTCTCCATATTAATCAGTCTTTCGACAGCTGTTGTTAGATGCAGTTTTGTACCATCTTTATTTGTATATTAAGGTAACTTGTAGTCAATGTATAAGTATTTCCACTGTTTTCTTACCTAAATACGTAACAGATTATGGGCCCAGGAAACGCTGAAAGTTGAGAGTGTGAAGAGACTAGTCGAATCAGTTTCGAAGATTAAGTCATTCATCGTTTATTGTAACTCTGAAGGCATGTTACATCTAGTTATACGAATTTGTAAGTACACTTTATAATCTAAAACGATGTAAGATACAGATGCTACTTATGTCAATTTTAAGTTCGACGGCAAACATTACCACCAGTGAAAATTTCAAATGAAGTGCACTCTAAAAGCAAGGTCTATCAACACAATAGCAGGCAGGTCTGAATCGAAACCAACTGAAGCTGGAAGAAAACTTGACGAATGGAGTAAATGCAATGCTATTGCAATGTTTACATTAACTTCCACAATGGACTTATCACAAATAACATTAATCGAAAACTGCGAATCTTCAGCTGAAATATTCAGGAATATTCATGGTGGTGTTGGCCAGCTTAAGTAGATGGGAGGACCGACCCCGCGCTTACTAGAAGCGAAGTATCGGAAGATGGACAGTGCTCGGCCCACTTTGGTGCACACGTGGGAAACGTGGGCAGTCCAAGTGAAGTTCCTGGAGAAAATGAGGCCCAGAATGCGTCATGTTGATACTTGTGGGATAATCGAATTGTTTAGATGGTGAGTGAGAGGTTGGCGATCCCGTTTATTGGAAGAGTCTACTATCGCGCTCTTGGGAGCTGAGAAGCAACCTGGAGCTTGCTCCACGTTGCTTCTCAGTTCCCATTGGGGCTCCAGGTTGCAATGCAGGGTCCATTGGGGCTCCAGGTTGCATTGGGCAGCAACCTGGAGCTTTGCTCCAGGTTGCTGCCCAATGGGCGATGGAGTCAAGGGCTGATTGGAGTCGAGTGAGGACCAGGGAGCAACTAGTGCTGGCAGCTAGATATCATCTGCGTAGACTACACAGTCCACTCCCTTGGGGATGACTTCCCAAATGTCGGCCATGTAGCAGGTGAACAACAATGGCGCTAAGACACTGCCTTGGGGAACGCCATGGCGGTAACGTAACCAAGAAGAGCTGGCGCCTCTCCAGCGGACCCGGCAGTAGCAATCCTGAAGGAAGTGGTGTAACCAGGTCATTATACCATCTGTGAAGCCCAGGTGGGAGAGCTTAGCCAAAAGGGCTGAGTGACAGACAGAGTCGTACGCGCTTTCCAAGTCGAGCACTATCAGTGCAATGTAGTGATGGCGAGCACGAGTCACAGCGATTAAGCGATGGAGGGTCCGAGCGGTGCCACAGTCCCTTGACGGGGGATGAAACCGAAGTGGAAGGGATGAAATGCGTGGGAGCGGAGGAGGTAGTGCTGCATTCGGTTTAGGACCATCCGTTCGAATGTCTTGGTAATGACAGAAATCAGAGCTATAGGGCGATATGAAGGTATCAGTGTTGGGTCTTTGCCAGGTTTTAAGATAGGCGACACCGTTGCTCGTCTCCAATAAACAGGGCAGATGCCGGAAGTCCAGATAGCATTGTATTGGGTCAAGAGGGTTGCCCTGCCAGCGCCGCGGAGGGCGAGTAGCAGGCGAAGAGAAATGCCGTCATCACCAGGGGTACTGTTTTGAGAATGGTGAAGCGCGTGGTCAGGTTCCAATGGGAGAAGATACCATTCAGAGTCCAAAGAGCTGTGTTACTAGGAGGAGGGAGTGGGGCATAGTGCCCCGTTGAGCGGTGCCGACAAAAGTGACTAGCCAGCTCCTGCGCTTAGTCGGCTGGCGTTGTGATCCAGTCTCCCATGGAGGAGACAAGAAGGCCCCAAGAGTGCAAAGGGCTTCGATCGGTCGACCGGAGTCTGCAAAAGAGACGGGAGAGAGAGAGCCAATTTCTGCGCCCACGCGGCAGATCTGGTCCCACCAGCGACGTCGGGCTAAGCGTGATTCGCGTTGGAGAGCTGAGAGCTGGCATTTTAACAGCTTTGACAATTTTCAAATTATAAAATCTGAAAAAATATACATAGTGCAGTCAATCACTATGGTATAGATATGCATTTTGGACGTCAACGCCCTCTTCAGTCTTAAGCCTAAAGTTAAACTATTATATAAATTTTTGCAGTTAACTCTGCATTTGACTGTAAAGGGCATTGACAGCCAAAATGCTTATTTATACCATTGGTCGACTTCACTATTGTGGTATGGTTTTTTGGACGGCTGTACTATTTTTGACTGGCAACCAGGGCTGGGAGTTGAGCTAGAGTCGAAGCCTGGAGCCATAGAGCCAGGAAGTTTTGGAGGAGTTGGAGTTTTTTTTAACGCGAAAACTATGGAGGTTCTAGCATGAGCTTTTTCCTCCGAATACGAGGGGTGGTGCGAGGTTTGGTTCGAGGCAGGCGTGCCCACCGGGCAGTCCAGTGTTCGTATGGGGTCCCATCGCAGATTCTAGGGACGGATTTGGGCACCGCCAGCAGTCCCGGTTCCATGTAGGGACCCGCGAATGAGACCCCAGTGACGGACGCGACAACCACCGATTGGTACGAAGTGACCCCTTTAGTTGCCTTTTACGACACGCGGGGTGAGACTGTGGGTATATTCTAACCCCAATAGACACAGGGGGAGGAGTTGGAGTTGGAGCCAGAGCTAAGTTGATCAAATTCTCAGACTGTGGGTATATTCTAACCCCCAATAGACACAGGGGGAGGAGTTGGAGTTGGAGCCAGAGCTAAGTTGATCAAATTCAGTGGAGCTGGAGCCATTAAAATTTCTGCTGGCTCCAGCTTCTGCCATATATACTCGAATATAAGCTGACCCCCGACTTTAGAGTTTGAAAATCGATAAAAATGAGCAACCCCTGTATAAGCCTACCCCGACTTTAGCACTTAAAATTCGATAAAAATTTGTTCAATAAATTACATGGTCTTTGATTTTTAGTTATGTGGGATCCAAGGGCTAGGGCCACTGGAGAACGTCACTTCTCACCCGATTGTAACTTAGTGGAATTGACAATTTTAACGTCGATATCGGGTGAGAGCGTCCTTTATCCAGCCGGTCCCAGATACCCCTATCTCCACTATCACCCAAAAGAATAATAAACACGCTAGAATCAAACTGAACAAGAATTCTAGTGTCATGCAGGTGTTCTAGGGCAGGGGTGGCGAACCTTTTTCTGCTGGCGTGCCAAAAATTTAAAAAGTTATATTTCTTAATATACTAACGTGCCAGATAATTTGTTATAGGAATATATATATATACTGAATGGACCTCAAAATTAATGTTTTCGGCAGACATTATGCCTAAATTTGAATGAATTAAATGTTAAATTACAATGTATCAATAAGACTATCATTGGCATATTTGATCTAATTCAGGCATTTGAAACAAAATTTCAAATATTATATCGAGTAATCGCTTCCAAAAGCTTCAAATATTTTCCAAATTTGAAAAAATTATTCACAGGTTTGAACTTTCATGAAAAACCGGATGGAGCTAAACTGACTACAGAATTTTCAAAAGTTATTAACTGTATAATCAGTGAGTTTCAATCAAGATTCACTCACAAGTCAATTTATCAATAGATAATTTGCAGAAACTACAAAATTTATCGTGTATCTTGATAAATTCAGGTTATCTGCACCTATTGTAACAACATTTGACTGGTTAAAGTTGGACGAACTTGAAATGCAATTAACAGATTTTCAGTCGAGTTACATAAGGAAGCAAAAATGATTAAGTCAACTAACACCACAACGGCATATGCACAATTGCAAGTAGAATAAAAGTGACTAAGAGTTATATGGTCACAACGCAAATTTTTTGCGCAGCGAAAATTTGGAAAATATAAAATTCTAGATTAACGTTCTATGTATGTATATATAAATATAAATATGTGCCACGTGCCAGCAAAATTGTTCTGCGTGCCATTCCTAGCACGCGTGCCATAGGTTCGCCACCGCTGTTCTAGGGGATATGTGAAATAATGTGACAGAGGTTATGATGTCAACTTCCCGGGAGAAAGGGAAAGAACTTTATTTGTTTTAGGCAAGGAGAAATGAGGGAATCTGACGAAAAAGTGGAGAGTCGGATTCTACTCTCGTAGGGTACGGACGCTTGAGATTGCTCCTGTGAAAAACCTGAGAACTTTCCACATATAGACTTGGAGATTCGACATCTTTGCCGACACCAAATAAACCAACAACGACGAAAAAGCAAAAGGGACTCTCGTCATCGCCCTCAACGCAAAACACAGCTATCCAAAACTATCCTCGACCCATAGCTGCTCCGTCTACCTCAGCCGTCGCCCAGTGAAGTCCGTGACCACGGCCGACCATTTAGCCGAGGAGACCTGTTTGACTGATCGACCAGGGAAAAACCTTGTAAATCAAGAGGTATTAGTCCTCTGACTTAGATTGTCGGATATATATATATATATATATATGTAAATCTCTCTCTTAATAAAGGAAGATATTTTTTTATACGAACGTTGTCTCCGAGTCCGTCTGTGTCTAGCGTCTCCTACTCATCCTTATTGACGCCACACATACCACTGAAAGGTTATCCGCCAGTTGGGAACCGCTTAATTGTTATTTTGCGGACTCAGCGGGCTCGCGGGCCTCACAATTACCGATATATTAATGCCATTTGCCAAAGTAAGTATTTTATTCAAACTTTAATATATATATATAAAATAAATTATTATATTACAAACACCAATATATCAACTTAAAAGGTAAATGATGATGTGATACTAAGGTAATTGATGTTTCATTGTAGCGGTCATATCAAAAATAGTGATATGACCAAAAATATCAAAATTAGTGAATTTTTTGCAGTTAACTCTAGGCTTAAGACTGAAGAGGGCGTTGACAGCCAAAATGCATATCTATACCATAGTGATTGACTGCACTATAATTATACATATGCACTATGTATAATTTTTAAGATTTTATAATTTGAAAATTGTCGAAGCTGTTACAATGTAAACAATATAGTTATAGAAGGCAAGTCTACAAAAAATCAAAGTAAGATATTTTTATATAGATTGAAATTCCATGCTGATTAAAAAATAAAATATTAAAAAAAACGAATTCAAAGAAAATTTATTAAAGAATACCGAAGAATAAATATCTCCATATGTAAAAAGTTAAATTTGTTTGAAAAAAAAGTTATAAGAAAAAACGGCTTTATCCGCGGTGAAAAAGAAAACAATCTCCGATGCAAAGTGTATGTGTATCCATCGAATAATTGAGCTGCAGTAAAATGTCATTTTCTCGGTTTGAAATGTTTTTGGTTTATATTGGAGTATTCGAGTTTGGGACTTGGAAAATCAATTTATGGTCAAGAAGAGAGATTATTTACAATGACCATGAATATTTTAAAAACAAGGTTTCATATATTAAAACTTGATATTATTTATATATAATATAATCATTTAAAAAATAGATGAAAATGAATCTTATTTGCAGCGTTACGAATATGTGGCAATATTATTGCTATTTGAAGGGTTACTACGAGGGATAGCGGCTGAGGGGGTAGGGGGATAAAGACGGGGGATAGTTGGAGAAGGAAGGGTGCACGTGAATGGGGCAACGAAGGCAGGCGGCGTGTGGCCACAAAAAGTTTTATCAGTAATCCCCGACTGGGGGAAAAAGGTGTTTTTCTCAGATTTTAAATTAACTATTATTGGATTCAAAATATGCGACGATAGCGATACTGTATCGCGTGATACAACACATCTCTCCATCGAAGTGAGACTGAGTGGAAACATTCTACCATTTTACGCATGTGCAAAATCAGTTTGAGTAGCATGTGGATTGAAAACAACAATCAGTTCCATGTGAGGGAAATTTCAGTAGTGGTTAGTCTATTTGCCGCCGTTTTTCGTCTTACAAGTGAAATATGTGAGACGGCGACTATATTCTGTAATATTTATTAGATAGTGTGGAAGAGTTTTTTGATCATGACGGAAGTTTCAAAGAAATTAAATATTCTTTTTTAAGTTAAGTGCTATTGGATTTGAAATGTGACGACAGCGTCGTTTCGAAGAAATAAAATATTATTTTTTAAATGAATTGTTATTGGATTTGAGATGTGACGACGGCGATGCTAGATCATGTGACCAATATCTTACCATAGATAACACTAACGTTGAAGACATTCTGCGCATGCGCGAAATCACTGACCGCGCGCCGTCCTCGCGATGCAGCGATCCTGGCGACACGACGCGAAGGCCATTGCGACGAGACGCGCTTGGGAGAGCAGCTGCCATTGCCGGAAGTGACGTCATGAAAGGTAAAAACTTTGAACCGCTATAACTACGAAACGGTTACCGATAGAGGTATGGTTCTTTGGTAAAGTTTTCTATACTAATCGTGAACTATCGATCGGTACTATTTTTATTAATATGGCGCTAATCTATAATTGTACCACCAAATCCTAACCTTAATGGGAGCTGTAATGTAGTTTAACACACTAGAGATAGACAGAACCCATAAACATACCATGAAAGAGAATCTTTTTTTCTTGTTTTTTCATTGTTTCCTTAGTTTCTTGAACTGATAATATTTCCTTTCAAAATGATATTTCCTTTAGTTTCTCGAACTGAAGACAAAACATTGACGAACACAAAGACGATGACATCCATTCAAACATAGACATAGTTGGAGTGAAGTGAAGAAGGGATGAGCTGAGCCATAGCCAGCCAGCTAGAGCCAGAACCAGAGTCAACTCAACTGATTCAAAACTCTATATAAACTGTTGAAAATCCCCTCTTCCTTTTTCACTCATCCTACTTTCTTTTAATTTTCGAATCATGTCAAATTGAAGAGAAGAGACGAAACTAAACTCTTGATTTGGCAAGGGAAATTCTATTCCTTGCATCTTATTGGTGTAGAAAACTGTCAAAATAAAATTATCCTAGTTTACTTTAATCGGGACCAATGACCTCAATCACTGGATCCCTCGGTTTGTTTTCTCTGTTAGGTATATTTTATAAGTCTATCTGACAAGTCTAACATTCCATTTCCCTCTCCCGATCAAAAAGTCATTAAAAAATAATAGTTTTCCCGGTTAATTTCGTTAGCTTTACAATATAAAATGGAGTTATTATATTTAATCTGTAAAATTAATTCAGTTAAAGAAGTTTCTGACAAAGAACTAAAAATATGTTTTTCAAGTTTACAAATATTTGTTATAAGAGAATTTTCCCGATAAAAATAGAGCTCTCTCAAACAGTTCGTATTGCATCACGTGATTCGTTAGTTCGGTTATTAATTGTCCTTTTTTTATTAGTCAAACCCGACAATATCATTATTAAAATTAATAAAATTATAACCATATAAAAATATTTAAGTAAATAATAATTAACATATTATAATGATAACAAATTATTTAATTAATTAAAAATATTTGTGCAATAGTTCATTAGTTTTTAGATTCTTAAAGATGATTTCTA
>AYEL01062736.1:0-22806 GCA_000484575.1 Olivierus martensii
GTCAAACAAATCGGGGAACAACAAAAATTAGATCCGAAATGTAAAGATATAATTCAAAAGCTGTCGCAATCGGATAGTTCAGGACAAACTGACGAATACGCCGATTATTTTTTAGACGGTAACGGTATTCTCTACCGATCCAAACAATGTCAGACGCGACGAGAGGTGTGGCACCAATTGGTGGTACCTCGATCGTTAGTTGGATATATTCTACGCACTTTCCACGATGCGCCTATATCAGGCCATGTTGGTGTCAAGAAAATGCGGAGAAAGTTAGAAAAACAGTTTTATTGGCCGAATATCCGAAAGGACATAATTAGATACTGCGAAAGCTGCGAGAAATGCGCACAGCGCCGACGTCAGGATAATCGACGCCAGGCCCCGTTGCAAATGTTTCTGCAGCTGACGCAAGTTTTCGAGCGAACCGCTTTAGATATAGTGGGTCCACTACCAATTACACGTCAAGGAAACAAATATATTCTTGTTTTCATCGATCATTTCAGCCGGTACGCAGAATGCATGCCACTGCCGGAGATATCGGCAAAAACAGTAGCTAAGGCTTTCGTAACTAATGTCATTTTAAGATATTCTACACCAAAATATTTGCTCACTGACCGTGGAAGCAATTTCACAAGCAAAATTATGAAGGAAGCTGCCGAAAGTCTGGGGATAAAAAGACTGTTAACGACAGCCCACCATCCAGCTTGTAACGGCGTTGTCGAACACCTAAATAAAACGCTGATAGATATGCTGGCGCACTATGTACAGAAAGATCAAACGCAGTGGGACGAAATGTTGCCATATCTGACGTTCGCATACAATTCATCGCCACATTCCACAACAAACAATAGCCCCTATTATCTATTATATGGTCGCGATCCAGTTTATCCATTTGATATCATTACTAGCCCCAAGATGTCGGAGAAAACTGCGACCGAATTAAAACTTCGATTTAAGGGCGCTCACGAATTAGCTCGTCGACATTCTCAGGCAGCTGCTGAGAAACGAAAAATATATCATGGTAGTAAAACAAAACCGTATAAATTCTCAGTGGGAGACAGAGTATTTTTAAACCAAACCTATATACCTCCTGGAGCTAAAAAGAAATTCTATCCGAGATATACCGGTCCTTACCGGATTATAGACGAAACGAGCCCCGTAAATTATATTATCGAAGATATAAAAACCAAAAAACGACTTTTGGTTCATGCAAATCGCTTAAAACCCGCTATCGCTAAAATGGAGTTCGAATCGCAGGACGAAGCGCAGGACAATAGCTCTTCTCGCTCTGATCCAAACAGAATTTGAACCCGGATCCTCCAGGGTGGTAAGCCAAACCTTTACCACGCGGCCATCCGGCCGATTAAATTTTTGGTTATGGTTAATTGGTTAATTAATTTTACGCCGCCATATCCTCAAGGGATATACTGTATCTGGCAGCGGCCACTTGTAGAGTCCAACATATTTTACACGGACTCCGTAACAAAATTTGCTTCAACTATCTCGATGACATTTTGGTCTTCAGTAACGACCTCGAGAGTCATCTAGAGAGGTCAGAGATGGTATTTAAGAGGTTAGGAGAAGCCGGAATTAAATTGAAACCCAAAAAGTGCCATTTCCTACAGCGGCAAATTAAATTTTTGGTTATGGTTAATTGGTTAATTAGTTTACGCCGCCATATCCTCAAGGGATATACTGTATCTGGCAGCGGCCACTTGTAGAGTCCATCACAGGCTGGCCAACACCTGTAATGGGGTCAACCGGATGGTTGAAGGATGGGGTTCAACAGACCAGGCCCGGACCCCTCTTGAAAAACTGGAGGTGTGGGAACAGGATTTGAACCCGGATCCTCCAGGGTGGTAAGCCAAATCTTTACCACGCGGCCATCTGGCCGACTTAAATTTTTGGGACATGAAGTTTCGGAGGAAGGTATCCGACCGGACCCAGCAAAATTGAGTGTAGTCAACTTTCCTAGACCAAAGAACAACACTGAAGTTCGTTCGTTTTTGGGACTGACAGGTTACTACCGAAGACACATTAATTCGTACGCTAAAATCGCGAAACCGCTCACGACGTTGCTGAAAAATGATACGAAATTTAATTGGGACGACGCATGCGAACGCGCCTTCCAGAATTTAAAGGAAATTTTGATGACAGCACATTTATTGCGGTTGCCAGATTTCTTACAACCATATATATTGGCTACGGACGCTTCTAGCTACGCTATCGAATGCGAATGCGCCTTCCAGAATTTAAAGGAAATTTTGATGACAGCACCTTTATTCCGGTTGCCAGATTTCTTACAACCATATATATTGGCTACGGACGCTTCTAGCTACGCTATCGGAGCTGTCCTCTCCCAAAAAGATCAACGAGGAGAGCTCCGATTGCCTATGCTAGTTGTCAACTGAGACCCCCTGAGGTTAATTACAGTGTGACAGAGAGAGAGTGTCTTGCTATTGTATGGGCTATAAAGTACTTTCGACCTTACTTGTATGGCCGATCGTTTGAAATCCACATGGACAGCCGACCGTTACGCTGGTTACTAAATGTAAAAGATCCAAGCTCGCGATTAGCGTGCTGGAATCTCCAGCTGCAACAGTATGATTTTAAGATCATACACAAACCGGGAAACACACACACTAACACGGATGCACTTAGCCGAATCCCGATCGGATCAATCGAACAGTATCAGCCAATTTACAGCGTCAAACAAATCGGGGAACAACAAAAATTAGATCCGAAATGTAAAGATATAATTCAAAAGCTGTCACTATCGGATAGTTCAGGACAAACTGACGAATACGCCGATTATTTTTTAGAGGGTAACGGTATTCTCTACCGATCCAAACAATGTCAGACGTGACGAGAGGTGTGGCACCAATTGTGGTGCCTCGATCGCTAGTTGGATATATTCTACGCATTTTCCACGATGCGCCTATTTCAGGCCATGTTGGCATCAAGAAAATGCGGAGAAAGTTAGAAAACAGTTTTATTGGCCGAATATGCGAAAGGACATAATTAGATACTGCGAAAGCTGCGAGAAATGCACACAGCGCCGACGTCAAGATAATCGACGCCAGGCCCCGTTGCAAATGTTTCCACAGGTCACGCAGGTTTTCGAGCGAACCGCTTTAGATATTGTGGGTCCACTACCAATTACACGGTTGCAAATGTTTCCGCAGGTCACGCAGGTTTTCGAGCGAACCGCTTTAGATATTGTGGGTCCACTACCAATTACACGTCAGGGAAACAAATATATTCTTGTTTTCGTCGATCATTTCAGCCGGTACACAGAATGCATGCCACTGCCAGAGATATCGGCAAAAACAGTAGCTAAGGCTTTCATGACTAACGTCGTTTTAAGATATTCTACACCAAAATATTTGCTCACTGACCGTGGAAGCCATTTCACAAGCAAAATTTTGAAGGAAGCTGCCCAAAGTCTAGGGATAAGAAGACTGTTAACGACAGCTTACCATCCAGCTTGTAACGGCGTTGTCGAACGCCTAAATAAAACGCTGATAGATATGTTGGCGCACTACATACAGAAAGATCAAACGCAGTGGGACGAAATGTTGCCATATCTGATGTTTGCCTACAATTCATTGCCACATTCCACAACAAACGATAGCCCCTATTATCTATTATATGGTCGCGATCCAGTTTATCCTTTTGATATCATTACTAGCCCCAACGTTGCTACGTATGATGTCAGAGAAAACTTTGTGACCGAATTAAAACTTCGATTTAAGAGCGCTCACGAATTAGCTCATCAACATTCTCAGGCAGCTGCTGAGAAATGAAAAATATATGACGGTAGTAAAACAAAACCGTATAAATTCTCAGTGGGAGACAGAGAATTTTTAAATCAAACTTATATACCTCCTGGAGCTAAAAAGAAGTTCTATCCGAGATATACCGGTCCTTACCGTATTATAGAAGAAACCAGTCCCGTAAATTATATTACCGAAGATATAAAAACCAAAAAAAGACTTTTGGTTCATGCAAATTGCTTGAAACCCGCTATTGCTAGAATGGAGTTCGAATTGCAGGATGAAGCGCAGGACATTAGCTCTTCCCGGTCCGATCCAAATTTAAACCGAACTCCGGAGGCGGAAATAGACCCGTGGGACGAAATAATTTTTTCCGCACTGGACCCAGAGCTTCCTTCAACGCGCGAGCGTGGCGATACACCCGTAGACACAGGTGCTCGACCATCAACCTCGCACCCTTATGCCTTGAGGAGCAGAGGGCCAGTAGCTGATGAACCTTGGGTTGCCACCACGGCCACCCATAGTCGTATTCCGCGACAAATTATGATGTAAGATATCATACAAAACAGAAGACGACACATCCGCTCACACGAACGTTTAAGTCGATACAAATATATTTAAGCATGTCAATGTTGAATAGATGCACAAGGGAACCAACCTTTTGTAATTTATTTCCAGATGGAAATCACGAGAATGTTGCTGGCTATTGTGCTGCTGACTACAGCTAATGGTACAGCCGACAACTCGAGTTTGAAGAAGGGAGTAGTTTTTACCAACCAGGGAAACTTTCTCCTTATCACGAGCCGTTGGACCCTTGTAGTCGACATATCCTTCCAAGAATACGATACTCAATTATTAAGGATGCGAGAGCATATAGAAGGGTTAGAACGACAACGCGTATAGTGCGGTTGGCAACGAATTACCTTGTATTCTGGCACTATACCGTAGCGGAAGTGGGGAATTTGAAATGAGAATTGATGGAACTGAACGCCGAATACAAAGATTTGAAGTCGCTAGTGACGATAGACCCGACCTATAGAGGAAAACGATCACTAATCGACGTGGGAGGAAAGGTCCTGAAGTTTCTGTTCGGGACTGCAACGTCTAGTGACGTTGAAGACCTGAATGGACGGATCGCACATTTAGAAATTAATCAGAAAGCCATAGTGCACATACTGGAGGCTCAGGCTTCCGTGTTGAACGAAACTCTTGTAGCTGTCAAGGACAATCGTCGACACATTAAAATGATACTGAAGCGAGAGGAGTCAGGCTTCCATGTTGAACGAAACTCTTGTAGCTGTCAAGGACAATCGTCGACACATTAAAATGATATTGAGGCGAAAGGAAATATTAAGTAAAACGGTGCAGTCACAAAGCTACTCGCTTCTCGTAAACATCGCTTTTACCATTAACAATTTCTAACAATTCGGATTTTATCATATCTGGCTGCCAATCAATGCATTTGGTATTTAACCAGGTCTGTATATTTGCCTTTGTCCATGATCTGGTCAGAAGTTTTTCTGCTTTAACCGAATGGTAAAGTGCATTATCCAATACAATAACGCTGGATGGACTTAACCCTCTTCCCCACGGGTAAAATACTTTATATTGCTCCACAGTGGGATACCTGGGTACCTTTGTGTATATTGAGGGCAACAAATTATGTGAATCATTTTCTTTTGTTTCACTTTATTTCATTATTTATCATTTATTATATTTTCAAAATCAAAATTAATTGATATAGAACAAAGTAACAAGTATTGTAAAATTCATTTGACTAAAATTCATTAAACAAAGTGATTTAAATATTTCAAACAAAATTTATATCTGTCAGACTTTATAAGAACAAAAATTTTTTGGTTATAGTATTTAATTTTCTAGTTTTTAAAAATTAGTAAGAATTAGTGATGCTGTTATTTGATACAATGCAGGAATCCCTTGATTAGTGCAAGTTTGAATCATGCGGTTTTGATTAGTGTGCAAAAAAAATTTGAGATTATCCCTTAATATATGCAGTGCAAATTTGATTAGTGCGCTTCAACAAGTGATTTTTTTTTTTTTTTGCAAACCCTCTGAAGTGTTGGAACTGAATCTCTGGGATTGTAGTCTATATATTTAGAGCACTGCAATAAATTTATTTATTTATTTATTTAATTCTGTTAATTACGTGACTTTCATCATCTAATTGTTATATTTTAATTGATTTGTAATTTTATTTATTAATAAATTTAGCGTGAATGGAACCTATCTAATAATAGCTATTACAATATTATATAGTTAGCTTTGCTTCAGTTCCTCTCTAGTACTCAATGTCTAAGAATGTGCAATTATTTTTTACATATTACAATATTATATAGTCAGCTTTGCTTCAGTTCCTCTCTAGTACTCAATGTCTAAGAATGTGCAATTATTTTTTACAAAATATATGCAATTAGTATTTTTTTTTTTGTGAAAAATAAAATTTAATTCTTACTATAAATTTCTAAATACCTTTATATATTCTTCAATTATAGTATATGTAATGCAATATAAATACTTTTTGAGATAATTTTGATATTTTTCAGGATTCATTATAATTTATTCCTATTGGTTTTTAATTTGATTAGTGCGGTTTTGATATGTGCAGTGTTTTGCAAGGATTTATTAACTGCACTAATCAAGGGATTCCTGTAAAGTGCAAATATTTTTAAGGTTTATTTAATATTAAATTTATTATTGTATCGATTAAATCGTATATTATTGAATCAGAGTGTTATCCTATCTTAGTCTCAATATTTTTTTCATTAGGGAATTATTTCATTATTATATAGTAGATTTAAATATTAGTCATTTCAAGATCATATATGATAGAAAAAGTATGAATATATTTACAAATAAGCCTTATTCAAAGTGAAAAAATTATTATATTGTAGAAGTACTTTCGCCCCCACCCCCATACTTTATATCCCGTACCCCTGGGGGTACGCGTACCACACTTTGGGAAACACTGCTCTAGTATATGCAATATACAACTTATACAAGCATGCACAGTATATGTAGTTCGTTCATTTATTATTGGATTCAAAAGTTATAAATCATTTTCCCATCCTTAAAGCTTTCTGCATAATCCCATTATAAATGTTGACCGGCCTCTGGTGGAATCTGCAAGTCGTCTCCACCGGATAAAATATATACCATGTGCAATATGGAGTTTTAACTAAAAGAAAACTCGTTCATTTCTGTGATAAGATTGAAATCCAATGTATATTACAGAACAGAAGAGAGACTATAGTATTTACATACAAAATACTTTATATACCCAACAGATCGATTTTGTAAATACTGATCGAATTTCACTAAGGTTATGGACAATAATTTAATGTTTTGTATAAAAAATTAATGAATGGATCTACAAATAGCTGAAATAAAATACGAACAGAAATAAAAATTGGCTAATTTTTAGATTTACTCGTATTTTCGTAATAGTGTATTAAATGAAAAATTTTCCATTTAATTACTAAAGTTCAAATACTATATGTCCAAAAACGTTCTCTTGTTGCAAAAGACTAGGAAAATAGTATCCCGATTTACATCGCATTTTTTTGGAAACCTAATTACGATACGAATTGACACTAGATCAACTGTTCTGGTGAAAATATTTTTGCATCTGCAATTGTACAAATTAATCTCCAAGCTGGTGTAAACTATATATTAATTTGTAAAATTAATGAATATTTTCCTAATATTGTACGCTCACGAAAGTAGAAATTCGCAGATAAGCATTTTAATTTGATTAGATGGTATCTACTTAATATTCCACTGTCATTTTAATTATAATTTTTAAATTAATTTTATTAAAAAAACAAATGTATGAATAAAAAATTTATACGGTATACGTGAGAAAACAAATTTATTGCCCACTTCACGAATAGTTGCTCAAATTGCCACAATAAAGCAATCATTTGTTTATTGTGACTGTTCGATCCAGTCGTTGAAACATATCTTCCAACCTTTATACCATAACGGATGGTAGTCAGTCTATGGTGAGTGATAAAGTAGCCATTGCTAAAAGCGTTCCTAGCAAGATATCTCGGTATAATTTAAATGAATATAACTTCATGAGTTTTGGTAAATTGGTAATAAGACAAACCAATATTTTTGTATTAATACTGGTATTTTTCTGTATTAGAAGTTTTTATTCACACACAGGTTATAAAAACGACAATCTATGACAATAGGATGAGCTTTTTAAGTATTAGAAAATTTTTTTCAGTGTAGTTTCATCCGCTTTCCATTTATCAAATATTAAAAGGTGGGGTAGTACACCCACGGATACTTCCCCATAAGGGATCAGCCGTCAGCAGGAGGAGAAAGGTTCAACTATCTTTTCCCAGACTTCTGAAAAAAACGAATTGGAGGCTCCTGTTGAACCAGGTCTTCAGATGGAAGCAAATACGCTTTCACTGACTGATTAGACACCATAAAAAACTCAATTAAACTATAGGTCTTACATGAATGTCTATACATTTGAATGTATTTTTAAAAAAATATTACAACATGCAGAAATTTGATTAATGCAACGATGGTAGGTGTCAACTATAAATAATCGGCTACGTCTCTTCATATTTACAAAAATTAGTTTATGAATACGAAAATTTAGTTAAATGTATCAAGTACAGTGGATTCCGCTTAATTGAGACAAATCTCAAAGAACGAAAACCAAACTAATACATAATTTAAACGCTTAATTGGGACTATAGCAGAAAAGGAATTTTCAATTTTTGATATATATAAGGAATTTTTCGAAAGTATGGTAACACTACATACACTAATACTTGCTGTGTGCTTTCTTAAAAAAATCCTTATATAAAAATTATAACAACATTTTTTTATACTACTGGTAATTTTTCAGATTAAATTTTCTACGAGACAATACAGACTAACACAATGGAGCGGGTCGTTTCTTCGTGTCCTATTACATATACATCCAATTATTAAATGTGTAGAATTAATATTTTAATAATTACACAATTCCTTTTTTTTTATATATATCATCTCAATTTTGTAGTCCAACAATTAATAAATATATATATCTTTTATCATTTTACTACTGTCTGAATTTGAATTATTTGCATTCTTATACAATAAACGGTGTCCACATCGATCACCCGCGAGGGATACACTGGTAACGGTACCAGGAAATAGCTAAAAAGCTGCAGTACTGGCCCATCGTTGCTAGGTCAATAACCTTGACGGAAACGAGCCAACTAACTTTCAGTCAGAGGCGCGTTCTCCTCTTGACCCGTCAATTTCTTTTCATGCTACTTCACGGTGTTCACATCGATCACCCGCGAGGGATACACTGGTAACGGTACCAGGAAATAGCTAAAAAGCTGCAGTACTGGCCCATCGTTGCTAGGTCAATGACCTTGACGGAAACGAGCCAACTAAGTTTCAGTCAGAGGCGCGTTCTCCTCTTGACCCGTCAATTTCTTTTCATGCTACTTCGCGTTGATCGTTCGCTTTGACGCATGTTGGAGAGAGATTATTTTTGTGCAATTATAAATATATCGGAGGACAAACCTTGTGTTTATATCTACATATGTATATTTATATGTCAATGTCATTGTTATATCACCATTGATATATTTGTGGTTCTACTTCACTGTGGCAGAGTCCACGATTTATGCGCGTGAATTCAAATAATGTAAATGTACTTAAAAATAGATTTATCTCCAAATCAATTTTTGGAAAGAAGGGGGTGATTGTGGAGACTAATTGTGTGTTATATGGGACCGAGGTCAATAATGACAGGTGCTAGGCCTAAATGTGGCGATAGTGAGGATCTGACACTAGTCAGAATCGTCAGGTGCAATGCCAACAAACAAACGAGCGGTATAACTATTTAGCGCAAGTAAGGACAGGTAATAATTGTGCTGTTCGGCAAATCGACACACAGACTACATTCATCGAAGAACAATTTCTTTTATTTAGAGAGAGATCTCTATCACAATACATGTGAATGACGATCTTACAATAAGAGGAAAAATACCTGAATTGTAAGGTTTTTAGTTCTCTGGGAAACACAATCGGAAGATACAGATTCGGCAGAGGCTAACGTAGTGGTCACTGTTCAAAATTTACAGTCTTTAGTCTCTCTTTTTCACAGTCTTTAGTTTATAAATTAAAATTGAAGATACACACAGGAGAAGACCAGAACAGGGAAATCTTGTATCCGGAGAAAGATGGCTTGTTATCTTCACAAAGAAAAATAAGATCGACGATCTAAAGTCGAAGTTAAAGGAAATCATCATAGCACCAGTAAACTACTAGGCCAGGATGGATAAAGTAATAGAGCGGTAGTCGTGGAATCAGATGAAAGCGGTGGCCGTGAACGAACAATTCTGGAAATAGCGGAACAAGCGAACTCGGATATCGTGGCATAAGTAGATCTGGCAATCGTGGAACAAGTGCAATGGAGGGAGCATCGCTCATAAATATCTGTGACCCTTTTTGACCCTTATTCCCTGGCTGAGAACCAAGATGCTTATTTCTCGAACATTCGCAGAGCTAGGTGTCCGATTCGCGACTATTTGGCAGATACCTGATATAAAAATTCTCAGCGATTTATTGTTATTGTGGACAAAGTTAGCAAGCTGATCGAAATACCATCTATAATGTCATGGTATTTTTTCTTTTCATTTGACCTATATTTGACCGATGGAGGAGGATAAATTATGTATAAAATAGTGTATTTTGTTATTTATAAATTAAATAATATAGTGTATTTCTCTCACCTTATTGGTTAGGGGAGTGGGATGGGGACCGATAATGAATTAATCTATTTTACAAAGTCTTATATGGGAAATATTGTCCTGTAATTCGACAGTTTCTCAATTCAACATTATTTCGGCGACAGATAAGTGTCGAATTGTGAGGCACCACTGTATTATTAAAAATAATAATGTTAGATGCCTGTCTTTTGTAATATATTAGGATCATCCAGAAAGTAAGTACCGTTTGCGCATATCTCCCA
Source organism: Olivierus martensii (assembly GCA_000484575.1). Classification (NCBI taxonomy): domain Eukaryota; kingdom Metazoa; phylum Arthropoda; class Arachnida; order Scorpiones; family Buthidae; genus Olivierus; species Olivierus martensii. The sequence goes on from AYEL01062736.1 coordinate 10,792, forward strand.
CACAACTGACAGCATGAAGTTCGCGCATGCATAGTTACATCCTTCAACTCAAGAACGAATTAGCTTAGCCATTTTGTTTGATTACGTTAACGTTTGAAGTCATTACTACCATACCTTCACTCATCGCATTCTCTCCATAAGTTTCATTTATCTGACAATAAATTTCACAAGGTCGAACATTTCTCGCAGAGTGAAGGTATAGTGCGAAAGTGGGTTAGGATGTTTAATGAAGGAAGGGAAAATATCCACGACGAGAAGCGCAGTGGATGCCCGTCATTCCGCGACCGCATACCGCACGTGCAACGATGACACTGCTTGATTCATTTCGCTGGGAATAATTCTGTCATCCTCCTTATAGTCTAGACCTCGCTCCATCCGACTTCCATTTGTTTTTTTATCTTAAGAAATTTCTTGCCAGCTAATACTTTGCAAGTGATGATGAGATCAAGGTAAACATCCAGAACTGGTTGAGATCGCAGGTGGCCGAATTCTAAGAAGTGGGTATGTTGCGATTAGTGCCAAGATATGACAAATGCCTTAATTTGCATGGTGAATATGTCTAAAAGTAGTTTAAGGTGTGTAGATTTTTTTGAATAAAATACAAATGAAAACAAGATTGTAATCTTTTTTTTAATACCCAACAGTACTTACTTTCTGGATGAGCCTAATAAATTACAAAAGACAGGCATCTATTATTATTATTCTTAAAAATTACCTGAAAATTAATAAAAGTCATCTCTAAATATTGCAAATCTAATCATATATAATTCAACAGAAGAGTTAGTGAGAAAGTTAACTCTGACCTGTCCTATTTTATTTTATTTTACTCTTAATATTTATTGTTATTTTCATTATTATTATCTAACGTATTATATATTAGTTTAAGAGTTGACTTACTTCCACATTCTTTATTGTAATAGTTAGCAATCACCTGTTACGGAATTGGAAATTGTCCTCTGGAAGAGCTGTCCTGGCTAAGAACGTTATCTCACCTGAATATTTTTACTACTGATCCAATATGAGAATATAAGAATGATCCCGTATCGATGTTTTGTTCGATATATAAATAAATTGTAAAGAGGATGACATGAATGAATTACTCTGTAAGCTAATCAAATCTGATATTGTGACGCGACTTATGCAAATGAGCCGAGATCGGGATTGTAAGTCACGAAGTATAAAAATGAAATTGTTACGCAAACTTATGCAAATGAGCAAAGCACGGGATTGTAAGTCACCAGTATAAAAACAGAAGCAACCAACGACACAACGAGGTGTTGGATCTAAAGTGAAATTTGTTGAGTGACATTTGAACTTTTGTAAAGATCGACAATTGCTTGAAGTTTGTATTGGTGGTGGAGGTAGTAGAATTAAGTAGTAATTAAGGTTTATTTCTTGTGAATAATCAGATTTTTGGATATTTGAATTTGATTAAATAAGTTTCGTTGTTTATTTGATTGCGGCTTTATTCTTGTTTTAATAAAGCTTTTATTAACACTTTTGTAAGTGTTTTGAGTCTAATAAATTTATATTTTTTGTTATTTAATTTGTTTTGAGAATTTATTCAATTTATTAGCATAAGTTTCTAACATCGCTTTTGTCGTTCTAGATCTAACACTTATTCGTTACTTATAGTTGTAAGTTTCCAGTTTGGTTTTACTGGTTAAACGTTAATTGTTGTTAGATTGTTTTGAAGTTAATAATATTTAAGTTAGAGTTTAGAAAAATACCTGCGCTCAGGACAACTCTGGAATTTGCAGAGTCATTAGACCGTTAGGTTTATTTAGTTGTAATTAATAATATTGATATTCATTAAAATTCGCGACTTTGCAAGTTTGCTACAATTTTCTATCTGCAATTTTTTTATTTTCTCTAACCTCATCTTTTAAAACAATTTTAAATAAATTTTTTCAGTTGTCCACCTTCAGAAGGATTAATCTAATTATAAATGGCTTTATGTAAATAAGGACACTCTTGAATATTGCCAAAATAATTAAAATTTAAAAATGTATTTTACTTACAACTTCTTCTGGTGTTAACTGATATTCTGTCAAATCTGTAACACTATTCTACAAATGGAAAAGATAAAATATAATACAAAATAAAACTGAAATAAATAACAAACATAAATGACTATATACAGAGTGATAAAATGGGACAAAAATAAAGCATACCTGTAATTAATTTATTTTGATAAATCAAATTTACAGTGAGACTACAGTTATCCAAGTTTCTATAGATGTTCTGTGTGCCCCCTCCAGTGACACGGCAAATGTCTATGCGGTATTCCAGTTCCTGCCACACTCATGATAGAATATCCCCTGTTAAGGAGTCCAACACGTCAGTTATCCGGTGCTTCAGTTGCTTTAAGTCCTACGGAAGTGGAGGCATGAAGACTTTGTCTTTAACAAAACCCCATAGGAAAAAATCGCAAAGGGTTAGATCTGGGGATCTCGGCGGCCAAGGAAGCAATGGCATATCATTTGACCCAGCATGGCCAATCCAGCGATGGGGTAGACAATCGTTCAGGTATTGATGTACGTTGTTATGCCAATGTGGTGGAGCACTGTCTTGCTGCAGAATGAAACCGGGAACAGCTTCCTCTAACTGAGGGAATAACCACTCTGAGAGCAGGTCAAGGTATATGGTAAATGAGCCCATCAATCGATTTTTCCATGAAGAAAAAAGGACCAAAACCACAACTGTTGGTTATGGCACAAAAAACATTCAAATTTGGAGAATCGTGCTGATGTTCCATTATTCTATGTGGATTTTCCGTGCCCCAAATCGTAAATTATGGCAGTTAATTTTACCACACAAGTGAAAGGTGGCTTCATCCGTAAACACAAGTCTGTTCGCGAAACCATCCACCTCCAGCTTATGTTGCAAATTCACACAGAAATCTTTATGCATTGGTTTGTTGGAAGGTTTTAAAGCCAATCTGGAATGTGTATGGCTTGAATTGTAGATGTCTCCGTAACACAAGCCACACCGTTGTTTGAGGCACATTCAGTTCTGCACTCACACGCGCATCGATTTTTCGGGACTTCGTAAAAACGTTTCATGAATTTTTTCAACCACTCCAGGTATGGTGGGTGTTCGTCCTGTGCTGGTTTTCTTACATAAGCAGCCTGTGTCCTGAAAGTGCTTTACCCACCGTTCAATGTTGTGATGATGCAGTGGTTCTTTACCAAATTTCATGCGAAAATGCCTTTGAACGACAATAAACAAATGTTTTGGCATATTCCAAAACACAGAACGCTTTCTCCTGCATGGATGGTGCCATTTTTATAATGACGGTGGTGAACGCTTTCTCCTAGCAGCAATTTCGTAACTGGAAGAATTTTCGCTGTTGCCAGATAAAACTTGTATAATTGTAGTTTCAAAATTAATTTGTTTTGGCTAAATAAATCAATTGCAGAATTCGTACTATGCTATTCTTTTCATCCCATTCAATATGAATCACCCTGTATATATATATATATAATCTTTTAAAAGGTGGAGTCTTTTTAAAATAATATAAAAATTAAATTTATTTATATATATATAATCTTCCATTATTCATAAGGGATAAATTTCTTGAATTCATTATTATTTACAGATTTCTAAATAGAAAATTTAATACTTCATATGAAAAATAAAGTATAATAAGCTTATAAAACAATATTTCTGAAGTAATATTTTAAATACTTAATAAAATAACAAGACAGAAATATTTAATAGATTAATAATTTTAATTAATTTATTAAAATAATGTTTTATATTATACTGTATTTATATATATATACATGCATACATTTTGAAATAGCTATTGTGATATATATATTGATAATCATATCAAATATTTCAGAAATATGATTATGTGACTGAAATTCAATACATATGGACAAGACATTGATAAATAGAATAGCTAGATGAAATTAATGAATATACTATAAGTTTAGATATGAAAATTAAAGGCATAAAAAAAATAAATTGTTTAATGAATTTTTTTTTTACTTGCATTTTGTATAAATTCAGCATAAATGAAAAGATTTATGCTGAATTTATACAAAATGCAAATAAAGATTCATGACTAACACACATTTTCAGATTCTGAAACCACCTAATACCCTTTCTACACTGGCATTAGTTAATACAGATTACAGTTAAACCGGTTTAACAGCTTGACTATGCGGAATCTTTCCTTTAACACTCTTCTTAATGTTTAAACATGACGCCATCTTACTATCCAATAATCTCGTAGAATAATCTCGATGACAGATCATCAGCATTTTTAAATCCAGATCACAGAATATCCGATGACAGAATATTGTCTATCAACCAATAAAATGCAAAATATATTTAAAATTTCAAAAAAATGATAAATATGCTCTTGAAGTAAAAATTAAACGTATTATAAAGGAAATCATTCCAAGAGTTACTTCTTAAAGTGGAACAACACAGACAAAAGCACACCTTAGGCTAGCTCTCAACTTAATCTGGGACAGAATATAGATTTGATTTAATATTTAACCTTGGAATAGTTGTTATTTGTATTTAAACAACTAGCTATACCATTACGTATCTAACATCAATTAAAGCATTTAACTCTTCCAGCCAGCTGTATAACAATATCATATATTATTTGAAAAATTTTTTAAATATTTTTGAAATGTTTTGAAAATTACAACTCAAAATCAATATTTACATAAATATTGATTGAGTTGATAAATATAAATACTGATTTAGTTGATAAATTAAAGTAAAATAATTTAGCTAAAATATATGCTACAAATAATAGTGATTAATCGTATAATTTTTGAATAATAATTTATATATATTTTAATTTGTTTTTCCGAATTTGTTAAAGTACATTCCACTATAAATGTAATTTTCAAATATAGCGTTCAGACATACCCCTATCAAAAGATATAATAAAAAAGTATTTTTGTTTTAACAGAATGATGATTGCTCTTAGACGGAGAGTTTAAATAAAACTACATTAGCTTGATTTGTAACTCTAATTTTCTTTGTGGATTATTTATAGGAATACTGTTATACAATATCTTTAGAAATAATCAATTTCTATTGTTTCATCACATAATTTGCGATTTCATTTCAGTTGTTTCATTCCCTTTCTATTTTTCTATTTCATTATTTATTTACTTATATTTTTCATTTGTCCATGATTGAGTTTAAATTTTGTTATCACCAGCATTATTAGTAATTTTCTGATTTCAAAAGAAAGTATGGATAATTAGTTAACTACGAACTTAATTAATCTGTACTGCCTCGTTTTTAGCAGCCTCTGCAGCTGTTTTAGTCTGTACTGTTTCTTTTTTTGAATTCCCTACAAGAATTTTTGTGCCTTTTAACTCGTGATTGGGATGATATTTTAATATAGATTCGAAATGAAAAATACAAATTATATCTATACGCATTTTACTAGAAGGCAAATTTGTCTTGAAAATATCATGCATAATTTGAAATACAGCTATTATAATTTTTGTTTATTTACATGATTTTTAATATTTATATTTACTGAAACTATTTTTAAGGTGATGTTACTGCACTATTTCTATATAAATCACGACGGGATTTGCTTTTCTCTATCCAACAGTAAAATTTCGCCTTACCTAATTGTATAGCTATATACAGCTTTTCATAATTACAGAAATTTATTATATGAGTTTGTTCATAAGATTCTGCAATTTGAACCTCTCACCCATTTTGTAACCGTTTAACTGAATATGAAAAAATATATTGCTTTTTTTTCTAAATAAACTGCAAATGAATCAACAGATTGATCTTCAATCTTATATACATTATGAATCCAAATGGTGGTTTTGATAGGAAATGTCTATTTCTATTCAAATAGAAAATCATGATTTCTTCAAATAAAAGTATAAGAATTTTTGGTATACTTCTTTAATTGTTACAATATATATATTTGGATAAACTTTCCAGTTTGTCCGATGATGCAGCAGTCTTTTGATTAATCTACTTTTTGTTGCCTTGGCTGCAGTCAATATACGTTATCTCTGATTAAAGTCCGCGAAAAACGAAAGGATTGGTTCATATGGTCGCTTTTTTCTAGTGTTGTCCCTGGACGGTGACATTGCTGCCACTACAGCACTTAATCTTTTCAAAAAGAGATACCGATATAGGAAATGCATTCTTCTTCCTGATCGTATGACTTGGATAGCACTGAGATAGCAGAATTCTCGTTTGCACGTATTTTTTGTCGGTTACGGTAATAGAAGTGTACTCAGGTAAATCATGACGGGCTAAGGTACAATCTATGCAAATTGTAAAGGTAATTGTATTTATCACTATGCTATAGGTTTTTTTCAGATGTATCAAGATGCGATTTCGATCAAGTAATACATAGGACCTCTGTACAAGAAGCGTATCACTATAGACTCGTGTTAGAAGTGGCATCGTTTACTTGCTACGCCACGTGTTTTCAAATGCATATCTGTGCATAAACTAGCAGAATAGCATATTCGTCGTAATTCGTACTCTACTACACCTGATCTACTACTCTCGTTCGCTAGCCGTGGGAAGCGAACGAGTGTACGGAAGCGCTTGTTTGTGTACTAAGTACGATTTATCATTTCGTACAGACAGAAATCAGTGAAAATACTACAATTAAGTTCAATTAATTTACGAACTTAAACAATAGAATAATATCCATGTTTTTATAACTATTCGATGTCTGAATATTCTCGGAAGAATATTACAGGAAAAGCATGGACTGGACAGTTATGCAAATTTTAATATATTTTAATAAAAATAATTCTAATATATACAATAATTCCTTTGAAAAACGATGTGTGACTTTAACCTTATTCCTTAAATATCATAGCGATATTCCATCTTTGCATGTTACATAACATGAATAGTTTTCACATTGAGTGCTGCCATTCGATACATAAATTTTTTGAGATTTTGCTTCATCTTATATACTTTCTCGCTTCAATTAACAATCTTTGAATATAAGATGAACTAAAAAAAATTGTCTTATTTTCCTTTTTTTTCGTTGTTGATATAATAAGTGAAATATAATGTCCTCATCGGATGCCATCTTGACTGAACGAATTCTGTATACTTGTAGTAGGCTCCATGTAAAGAATTGCAGGCGTACACGAATCATCAAATGGAAGTCGAATCTTATAAGTACTATAAGAATACGCTCCTTGTATAAAGAGTCATGACCAAATTTAACTAACTTCCAGATATGATATCTTCTATTATATCCAAATTTTGTTAAGTAAAATGTATACAGTTTATATTACAAAACTATAAACACATTTATATAAAATGTATATACAGTAGAACCTTGATATCTCGAATCTCAACGGAACAAAATATTCCATATAAAAAGTTTTTGAGATATCAAGGTTCAATTTTATATAAAGTTTTTCTATGTCAGTGTTACATACCGTAGTTTTTAACACTGTATAAGATATTCATTTTTTCACAAAAATTAACCTCTAAATACTCCTGCATCCGATAAACCAAAGGTTGAAAACATCACTGAATAAACACAATCATACTGACAAAAACTTATCGATAATTAGAAGTGAAAGTTAAAAAAGGATACTACTGTACGGCATGTTCAGTATTCCGACCATGTGAAAAAAGTTCCAGTTCCGGTTTTCTACGTTGTTTTCTTAAATTTAAATGTTAAAAAACACGAAATGTTCTAGATGTTTGTATATTGCTATATATAAAAAATACAATAACCACTTATTAGAACTTCTTCCAGCTTCCAATAAGGAAGTGCGATACATGTAGCTCCTTTGTTCTGCTTCATAGCATGGGGAAATGATCTTATGTTCCAAGAAATCCTTTGTTAGACTCCAAAAACAAGCGAATGTTCATAAACGTTTTTAATTTCTCTAGCATAATAATTATAAACTTATTCGAGATAACAAGATTTTGAAGAAAATACTTCGAGATAACTATAGAAATTGCATTGGCTTAACGCTGAAAGTGCACGGGAAAAAATTTTATACCACATATCAAAAGTTTCGCGATAGAGAGGTTCGAGATTACAAGGACAAACTGTAGTTTATAATTTTAATGTTTATTAAAATCTATATTTATGATTGACTGAAGGATAAACTGATAAAGAATGATCAAAGTTTGTGTTCCTGTTTGAATTTACTATAGCGTTCAATCTAAGCTCTTGATTATGATAAATCGTATTTAGATATTTTTGCAGCTAATAATTTATTAATACTAACAATAAAAATTTTTAAATATTATTAGATCACTTAATATTTTGCGGTCAATTCGCAGTTTATTTTTATAAAATCTTGAAAAATGTTTCATTTAAATTTAATCAGAATCATTTAATATGTAAATGGAAAGAAATGTACATTAATAAATCATTTAGATATTTTTATAATTTTCATGTAGCTACTCTGGTTAATGTTATTGTTTCACTTTCTTAGTTCGTCACACAAATACCAAGAAAACTAATATATATAACTATTTTAATTTGTTAATACTATATTAGTTATTTACTTATTTGATGTTTTTGATGATATTATTTTTTATATGAAAACCGTTTCTCTAAGAATCATATGACAATAATGAGTCAACACAACATCAAATTTGTTTTATTTTCCATTCAGTTATATGGAAAATTTTTGGCAATATTATGTATTAAACATTTATACTATATAATAAATTTGGTCAAAAATAATTTAACAACTCAACCTATAGAAAAGGTTGAGTTGTTGAAAGCATTCCGTATCCTTTTAATTTTTGACATATTGGAATCAATTCAATGATGTGATATACAATGATTACAGAAAGAGAATTATTTTGTTCCAGACTTTTTTATTGCAACTACTCATGCCAAAAGAGTGATCAAAACAGTTGGAAATGTGATATATATGGATCTATTGTACTCGGAAATATATTTCCATAATTCTCATTTCTTTTCACAGTATTGTTCAAAAATTTTCAGGGAACATCAATAAACTAAAAAGTTCTATCAGAAATTTCATCAAATTAGATGATCACCGCAATAGGTTAATTTTTCTGCAACAAAACAGATCAGAAGTAGCATTAAAAAATGAAAAAAATCCACACGTATTTCCGAGTTTTCTCTATTTAAATTGCTCTAATTTTTTATTACTTGAACATAAAGAATCATATCTGAAAATTGGTATCCAATTGACTTCTTTCTCGTATAAAATTATAAAATAATATTCTCGATTTAAAATTATATTTTTCTTGAATATAATAATATACCCGTAAAGAGAGTTACTAGAAATGTGACGTAATGATTCATATACGTAATAAGATATAGGAATATTTTAGGTATCCAGGGAAGGTAAACCATCATAATTACAGAATATGGGGATCAGAAAAACTTTCATATCATTATAATATTCAAAAGATTGTCCAAAGATAAATAGCTGGTGTTCTTTGCAACATTCAGAAATTCTGGAGCCCTTTTACTTTGTGGAAAAAACATTGACACTGATGACCTATCCCAGTTGAAGGTCATCAGTCAAATGTGATTCCAGCAAGATACTATCACATTGAGCTCTTACTGTACAGAAATGTCTAGACCCATTTTCATGGATTCTAATACTTGACTGAGTCCCTGCAATGTATTATTTTTCTTATAAAAAATATAAACTATAATTAGTCTTTTTTTAACAATTCTTGTTGGAATAGTATTTGGGAGATATTTCTGAATCATTTAGATATACGAGTAGTATAACACATAATTGACTTATTGGAACATTCTGTACAGAATGATAGATATATAATGACAGTATATTATCCAGAAATTTATTGTTAATAAAACTATTGAGAATTACGAAGAAATATAAAAATCTTCAAAATAAAACAAACAATAGTTAATAGCAAGAAAAAAATATTTTTTATTGTAAAAGTTAAGCAATGCACGAAAATTTGTGTAATAAGGTTAAGTAATTTAAAAGATTATTTTAATAATTTTCATTAGCATATTTTATTAAATTAATTTAATTAACAACAATATATTCAGTATGTAGTATCTATGTTATCAATTTATACAGTCTATATTTTATATAGATTAATGTATCTCAAATAATTTATTATTTTGTTAAATCATAAGATTTACATATATAATTATTGAACTACTTTTTTTAAAAGTAATTCAATAATTATAAATAAAACACTATTATAATAAAACACTATTTTTTTTAAACTACTCTTTTTTGTATAATTCTTTATTCATTTCGTTTGTTACATACTTGAATATTAAATATGTGATTCAATAAAATATTTTCCTCTATTCCATTATTTTATTAAAATAACAATTGTTTAATTTCCAACGTATAAATTTCGCATCCTGGTTAAATCTTTATAAAAATAATTTAATATAAGATCGGAAGAAAAGAAATTCGTCGAATATTTCGGAATAAAAAAAACACGTTTAATTATTACTGCACTATTACAATAAATTTTACTTTTCTGGTCCCAAAGTGATCTCCTTAAAATATTTCGTTTATTAATCGCTCGAAATCCATGTTGGTCTCGCGAAGTCTTCGAGCAAGTTTGAAGACCTGTAGGTCTCGAGAAGTCTCGTATAGTCTCGCCGCGTCTCGTCTGCATCAGTGTGTCCATTCCCATTGACATTGGTTTGTCTCGCAGCGCCTCGCTGCGTCGTGTCTCGTCGTACTATGTCTGCCCGTACCCTTAGGCATAATATGACACTTATAAACGTTTGAATTGCATTATTGCCGCGATTTACATTAGAATATTGAGTTATATTCAAATTGGCTTCTGAAATAAATTATTCTATGGGCAAAAAAATTTTTGTCATTTAATGGTGTTAAGCCTATTAAGAAAATTTATTTTTATTATAAATAGTTAATAAGTCAATCAAGTGTATCGACACTAAAATTTAAAAAAGTTCAAAAAGTGGAGTTAATCGATTTGGCTTGTGAACGGCTCGCATATCTCTCTTTAGCAGCTATTATCACAGTTGATATCATATTAGAGTCATACCTCAACTTACGTCGTTAATTCGTTCCAAGACTCGCGACATAAGTCGAATAAGCTCTTTAAAAAACAACTTAGACCACTTTAAGTAATCCTGCAATGTCGTTAATAACATTTTTAAGCTTCTAAATAATTTTATAAGTTTCAATAACCAGCCCAAATCCCGATTGGACGAATGGTCAAATACTCCTGCACGCAGCGTAGAAAGTTGAACAAGAGTCAACTTCGGCGTAAAAACGCAGCATCTAGTCATATAACGAAAGTAACATCAGCATCATTACACCGACATATTTACATCTCGGTTTTACGCCTTTAGACCCAGTCCCAGCTTTACTAAAGCTTACTAAAGACCCAGTCTTTAGTAAGCTTTAGTAATTTTTTTCTATTAACAAACACACCGATGTACAGTCGAAAGCGACATAAGTAGAGGCATGACTGTACAGTCTAGTATTCTACATAAGATGCCTTTAGACCCAGTCAAAGCTTTACTAAAGCTTACTAAAGACCCAGTCTTTAGTAAGCTTTAATTTTTTTCTATTAACAAACACACCGACGTACAGTCGAAAGCGACATAAGTAGAGGCATGACTGTACAGTCTAGTATTCTACATAAGCCAAATAGTTGAGATAAAAGCCTCATCAAGAATGAACTGGAGCTCTTCCAAGACCTTTCATTCCTGCTCAGTTCATTCCACATCTCTATCTTTTCTTCACTTCTGTTTTTTTCTTAAGTGTAAATCTTTAAATAAAGCTTTTTAATATTTCTAATGATATGGTGAATTATAAATCACCAAAAATTATATATATCAAGCAGTGGCGGCTCGTGGATTATTTTTCTGGGAGGGCTGAAAAAAATTATAATAAAATACGAAGTGCGTATAATAAAATACCTAGTGCGGACTGAATGTTTGCAGCCCACGATACATATCACAAAAACGTATATCATGGGTTACCCCCACCTGCTCAATACACTGACTATGCGGTGTGACTCGGTCTGCACTGACTGCAGCCCTGATGA
>AYEL01062737.1:0-11113 GCA_000484575.1 Olivierus martensii
CGGTTTTACTAACCGAAAATTAACGGTAATTTGTTAATTGACATCATAAAAGGAGCTTTGTTAGTAAGACTGATCTGTGTTTACAACTCGCGCTAATCGAATCTTTTCTCGCGTTAACCGAATAACGGTATCAATTTTTTAAGTCGCGCTAATCGAATTCGCGCTATTCGAAGTCGCGCTAATCGAGGCCTATCTGTATATACTTTGAAGGAAATAATGAAGGAATAACAATAAAAACATTTTTAGAATCAGCATTAAAATATGTTTAAAACAATTTCATTTGGCATTATTATTTGCATAAAAAAGTTAAATTCCTTACGAATATATTTTATAATCAAAAATTTACTTTAATGTTTTTATTTCTTTTTTAGATAGTGAAAAAAAGAAGAGAAATTATTAACAAAAAAAAAAACAAATCTGGGAAGATGGATACATCATTACTGGATAAGTTTAAATAAAAAAGTTTAAGATTTAAAATATGCTATATTGATTTAGATAGTGAAAAAAAGAAGAGAAATTATTAACAAAAAAAAAACAAATCTGGGAAGATGGATGCATCATTACTGGATAAGTTTAAATAAAAAAGTTTAAGATTTAAAATATGCTATATTGATAGTTTTTAACTGTTTTTCTCTCTATATAAACATAATAAAGTAATTAAAATTAAAATGGTTTTATGAAAATAGAATTCATAAATCACAAATATTTTCAGAAATTAGCTAAGATTTTTACGAACAACTAAAAATTATAGAAAAAATATAAAATAAAACTTACCAAAAAAATATACGAGAGAGAACACCTGCTGTGTCGTAAGGGTTATGTTTAATCGTTTTTCCATATTTAACTTTACCGTTCAATCTAGTATAATTTCTCATTTCGCTGCAGTAGAACACGTTTCCCATTTGATTTATTTCGCGTTATCTGTTTTATTATTAGATTTTTGCCAATAAAGTTCAAGGAAATTTACAAATCTGTACATAATCTCTGACGAGGATTACACAGATAACTAAAATAATCCTTGTTTATATGTTAATAAGATACTTATTTAATATGAATTAAAATTTATTGGATGAAATAAATGAAGATATTTTCTCAGTTTTATTTCTTTATATATGCTTCAGAAATATACTTACCATATTGAATTTACCTGGGAAAAAACATACATATAAATAATAAAACACGTTTTGTTCAACATTTTTTGAAATGGAAGATTATTTCTTCTGTTTTGTTGCTGTAAATCTCACCATGTTTTGCTACATTTTGTAATATTCATTAAGTTAAATTAGAGAAATATTTAATTGTTGTTTATATTTTACATTATTGATTTCCGCAAATAGAAATTATATTTGTTTGTATTGGTAGAGAAAAATATTGCTTGTTTTACCTGTCTACAGTATTACTAAAATATTTCAAAAATACCATTTTATATATAAAAAAAAACATAAATCAGCTTTTCTTTAAAGGAAAGGTACAGGCTTTCTTTTAAACATATGAAATGGAAGATTATTTCTTCTGTTTTGTTGCTGTAAATCTCACCATGTTTTGCTACATTTTGTAATATTCATTAAGTTAAATTAGAGAAATATTTAATTGTTGTTTATATTTTACATTATTGATTTCCGCAAATAGAAATTATATTTGTTTGTATTGGTAGAGAAAAATATTGCTTGTTTTACCTGTCTACAGTATTACTAAAATATTTCAAAAATACCATTTTATATATATAAAAAAAAAACATAAATCAGCTTTTCTTTAAAGGAAAGGTACAGGCTTTCTTTTAAACATAATAATTATTTTAATTATTGTTTACGCACATATCAAAGATGACTTGCCTTTATTAAAGCCTTTATATTGTTGATGTTAGAAGATTGAAGAAAATAAGGAAGAATTGTAGATCCTTTATTTTCGATTAAATTAATATTAAGCCATAAATTAGTTTGGTTTAATATTAGTCAAGTATTTTGTTAATCGAAGAAAAGTAACCATAATAAAAGAAAATTTTTATTTTTCATAAATAATAATTACCATTCTTGCGAATCAAACGATACATTGTTTAATTCGCACGAGCGATGTCAGAATAATAATAAATAATTCACCGAATACATTATTATCTAATTATATTTTTTAAAATCTGATGTTGAAACTTGATATTAACTTTAAATTTCTCAACTTGTTTAATTTTATTTCTTTTTTTTTAACATGAAGAAAGAAAGACTTTAAAAAGTAATAATTCTCTAATTTATTTTTCATTTTATTCAAATTATATTGTGTGTGTAAGAAGAGAACGAAACTGGAATAAAAATAAATTTCTTCGGAATTCTCTTACAATAGTGTTTTTTAGACTGTTGGTCGAGACTTTTTAGTCTGTCGCGAAATAAATGAAATCGGTCGCAATGAATACAAAAAAAATTGCACGAAAATGTTCGAAAACAAACATTTTTGTTCAACACCAAATTTGTGTCTTTGATTTATCATATATGGATCACAATGTAAAATGCGATTCCTGCAGTTAATCGCAATCAAAAACATTTAAAAAATCGATGATCTACATTACGAGTTTATAGGGAATTTTGTTGACTGTTAACTCTAATTAATTATTTATTAGCATTTATTTTTTAAACAAAAATGATTTTGTGAGACCGCTGGACGTACAGACGTTTGGCGTAATTGCGGTATATCCGCGCGACATGTGTAAGGACTGGCAATGAGACCATGTGACAACAACGACACATTGACTACCGTTCGATAACTAATAACTTCCGTTTATTCAGAGAGTTCCTTAAAAGAATAATAACCCGACAATAGACCAAGGAGAGGATATAATTTTCATTAAGGTGCACATAAAATCAGATTTGTACATTTCCAACTTCTATACACTGATAAGTTCTTGAACCATCCTTTCTTCTTTCCACGACGTAGAAAACGAATCCATACAGATGGCGAGAGCACACCTGATTTTTCTTTGAGGCGTAATGAATCAACTTGCAACTTTTCCTTTTGGAACCAAAAGACGACTTCTAACTCTGTTGCGAGAGTCCCGGACAAACACTTACCTTTCCTTTCATCTTAATATCATGGAAAGGCAGGATGTTTTTACACTATTGTCTTTCGTCGATGTCCTCTTTATAATTCTTTATGACATCCTATCTCTTGTTTATTTTTAATACTTCGATGTTTTATGACTTGAGGACAAGAGTCTACGAATTGGAAGGAACGCTATGTATGTTATTTTTTTTTTCCTCTAGTCATGTGTCATTCACCCCTCGAAATTCTTTTTTCCGTTTTTTTTATAGTTTATTACAACCAAAAAATATAATGTCGATTTATTTAAACTTACTTGATTCGTTATTTAATAGTAAAAATTTCTACGTAAATCATAAACATGTACAAAACATTTTGTGAAAAAGCTTTAAAAAAACTTCAAGTTTAGCTTTTAGCTAAGGATTACGTTATTCTTTTTTTAAATAAATAAAGAATAATGAAATCCTTAGCCTATATATTTAAGCTAATGATATAATTTTATATCTTTATGAATTATATATTGATATATAATATAAAAATACTTTTATAGATCATATTTATATTTATATAAGGTATGTTTTATATAACTTTTGACCAATATGTGTATATTATCGTTTAGCTGTTGATATTATCATAGCAATATATCTGGACATAAGGGTTTCTAATTGATGTGTTTGAAAATATATCCATCACTTGTTTGCTAAGGTTTGGATTTTTTCATATCTTTATATAATTTTATACTGATCTAACGAATTACCTATACAAGTATCATTCTTTGCTATTCATCATTTTTAACTGACAATAATGTATTAAAATTCTCTTTTCTAGCAATATAACAAAATAAATTTATAAGTGTTAAATAATATAAGAAATTTTACCAATGTTTATAGATGTTTTTCCGTTTTAATAATAAAAAGTGAGTACTGTTACAGTAGTATTCGTGAATTATTTCAAGAAAGTGTAGTATATTGGACATTTCTTTAAAACTAATATTACTCTTTTTATCTAGAGGATCTCTTGTTATCTGTTGGTGATTTATCTGTTCATAAAAAGAAACAACTCAATTCTTGTTTCTTATCAAATCATATTTGGGTATTATTGATATGTTTATCAAGAGGCAGGGCAGTAATTCTAAGCCATGTATAATAGTCAATGACTGACTATTATTACCGGAGTCATTACAGCCAAAACTCAACTCGCTCTAACTTTGGTCCTAAGTTAAATATTATTAATCTGTCAATTACATTTGAGAAAAGTATTCAATAGGGTAGACTGCTAAATTTGAAGTTTGATATCAAATTAATAATAGAATTAGAGAGGTTTAAATATTGCAAAATTTGACAAAAAAGCATCATTTTTTCTTTTTCTCCTTCTCCTCCTATGCAGACACTTTTATAGGTCACATCGTTCGACTGATATCGATTAAATTTGGAATATAGGTGTTTCTTAATTTACTCGAGGTCCTCAAAAAATTTGAGGACAATCGGGTCAAAACAAAGGGGGGAAAGGAGGATCTGATTTCCATAAATGACTTTACATATTGCATTTCTTAACCGATTTTGATCAAATTCAGACTATAGGCATAGCATTATATATAGCAAAAAATATATACATTAATGGTTAAATTGGTTTGTTTTGTTATTATATTTAATGTAATATTAAACATCTGAATTTTAGAAAATTATCTAACTTAAAACGACTTATCCACAAATTTTCTTAAAACTGTGTTCGAGGAATACTCATCACAACTTACTAACAACAACATTTAGATTACTTTAATGTTTGATCATTCATTTCAATTCAGTAATAGGCATAATAAATATAACCTATTTTTGAGAGTAGAATTAATTTCAAATACCACATATATATAATATCGAATAATTAATCCAATTAAAGACCTTACTTGATGTAGTTTTAGAAGTATTAGAGACACTCGTATATGAAAAATATAAAAAATAGATATAAGTAATTATGGAATTATTTATTTTAGTTAGTTTAGAAGTTTTATTCATAAGTATAAATTTTTTCTTCAGTTTTACGCACCTTTCCACCGTGTAGGAATTAAGCTGCATGATATTTCTCAATATGTATCGCCCATACCCTTGGTGTTCAGCATAAGCTGGATGGGGATTAATAAGCTCGGCCCAGACAATGTCTGATAAAATCTGAGAAAGTGGAATCTGAGAAAATGAATCAGGATCTATGATGAAAGCACAGACTCTTGCCCCATAGCCATCTGACAGACCATAGATATGAATTTACAATTATTAAGAAAATATCATTTCCGTTTCAATCGACTCAGCTATTGGATTTTAACTATTGAATCTTTCGCCGAAATTATTGATATGCAGGATATTAATTTCAGTAATATATTCATTTCAGGATATTTAACGAACAACTATGATGATTTCAATGTTCCGAAGAAATTTTAAGACTTTTTAAGAAGAAATTTAAGAATTAAATCATCCTTTGTCACGTTATGATTCCATCATATGACGTCATTTCGGTAGTATTGACAATAATAAATGTAGTTAGGTTGCTTGACACTTGGCGGCATCTGATATTGATAATACAATTTAATTTTTTATTAAAAATTAAGTTCCTTTCTGTACGAATAAACAATTCTGTAGGATTGAAGATGTCATTGAGGCGTCCCTTAATGACAGAATATAACTGCTGAATTTCGTGAAATTCTACTAACCAGTATATAAGTATGAACATTTTAAAATTATTAGTAAAGACAAAAAGCAGTCAGACAATACTGAACACTACATTATAAATCTCCATTTCCTTCAAAAAGCAGCTTAAAAGTTGAAAGGAATGTAATATTATAACTATTTTTTTAGGATGTTTACTTTTTATACTTGGATATAAAGTGTCAAAATATATTTAACTCTTATAAAAAATATTTTTCATTGTTTTTCAACGTTGTTCGACCTTATTCAAAAATGAAATAATGACTACCCCATTCACTCCTGTATAAAATGATGAAATATATCTTTCAAGAAAATGTGATGCTGCTGAGAATGCAGCATCACAATATTTCACAAATTATTTATTTCAACATAATATTAGGAATATTACGGTTATATTCTCTGGTTTTCAATGTTTCAACGGTTCTTTATTGTGAATTATGTAGTTTTCTTATTTGTAATTCACTAAATAATTTTTATAATAAAAATAATTTTATATATAAGTGAAATTAATTTTTTGAATTTAATCCGTAGTTTATTTGTTTAGTTAAACAAATATATACTGAACGCAATTAGGATAAAATATGGAGATTACTATGGTATCTACTAAGCAAAGATTGACTGTGAACAGGAAACGATAATCCAATTAGTACCTATTAAAAGGCGAACACTGCCTACAGACAAATAAATAAGTGTCCTAAGAAAAATTCTTCCATTAAACCTACTATTTAATTATTTTAATTTATCATGGTTAGGTTAGGTTAGTTTAAGCCGCCATATCCTCATGGGTTATTTTGTATCTAGTGGTGTCCACTTATAGAACCCCTCACAGATTGACCAACACCCATGATGGGGTCAACCGGATTGTTCAAGAATGGGGTTCAACGAGCCGAAGCCGGACCCCTCCTAAAAAACTGCAGATGTGGAACCCATATTTTGTATCTAGTGGTGTCCACTTATAGAAACTCTCACAGGTTAGCCAACACCATGATGGGGTCAACCGGATTGTTGAAGAATGGGGTTCAACGAGCCGAAGCCGGACCCCTCCTAAAAAACTGCAGATGTGGAACCCGGATTTAAACCCGGACCTCCAGATTGGTAAGTCAAAGCGTTACCACGCAGCTACCCGGCCGAGAAATTTATCATGGTATATTAGAAAAATAATATTCATTTGAAAAACAGTTTATATGAATTAGAAAAGAAAAAATAAGGCAAAAATTTGAAAAAAAATCAAAATTAGGTATTTTTTATGTAGGTTGAAATTCCATTAGAAAATAAAAAATTAAAACAAAAAACGAATTTCAAGAATATTAAAAAATAGATAATAAACATAACCATATGGAAGAAGTTGAGTTTGTATGAAAAACAGTAAGTTATATGGAAAAATGGCTCCATTCGCATCGAAAAAGAAACTACCTCCGATGAAAAGTGTATACTTATCGAAAGTTGTGATCGAAAGTACATGTGTCATTTTCTTGGTTTGAAATGCTTTTGGTTTATTTCGGCGAATATGAGTGCCTTTTTTTTATTCAACCCTCTCTATTACCGATGTAGATTAAGGCTCTAGATCAGCCATTCTCAACCTACTTCCTGCCAAGCTGTTATGAAAGCGCTGAATTCTTTTCCCACATGCAAAAAAAAGAAAATAAAATAAAAGTTCGGATATGAAAAATTTTTTAAATATGTGGATAAATTAAAATTTTCCTAATTTAATTGTTTCTGAAAACAGCTTATCTGTTTCGCGGCGCTGCAGTCTCCAGTTTCGTGTCGCTTTGCCGAGTATATAAATAAGCAATTAAATTTTTTTATCATATTTGCAAAGGAAAACTTTTGATAAATTTCTTCCTTCTTAGATACTTCAAAAGAAAATAAAATAAAAGTTCTGATATGAAAAATTTTTTAAATATGTGGAAAAATTAAAATTTTCCTAATTTAATTGTTTCTGAAAACAGCTTATCTGTTTCGCGGCGCTTCAGTCTCCAGTTTCGTGTCGCTTTGCCGAGTGTATAAATAAGCAACTAAATTTTTTTTATCATATTTGCAAAGGAAAACTTTTGATAAATTTCTTCCTTCTTAGATACTTCAATAAATTCTTCATTTGATTTTAGATTTTTATTTAAGCCGTTTATTAACATATAAAGTCGATCTTAATGACAAACAAGTTGGCCACTCCCATAGAGGATTAAAGTCTACGAATTGCATGGAACGATGTATGTTATTTTTTCCTCTCCTCATGTGTCATTCACCCCTTCAAATTCCTTTCTCATTTTTTTAAACAGTTTAAAACCGAAATTCTGAAGTGAGAAAAGACACACTACAATCAATGAAAATTCCTACCATCAACAATTTTATTTTGTTCAACACAACTGAAAGTAAAATTTAAAATATAGATACCAGTACTGTTAACATCAATTCGAAATTTACTTGTAAAAGTTTATTCCTCGCTATGAACAACTATATTTTAAAGTGACATAAAGCTGATCTTTTCTATTATTTGATATTTAAATTAAATTTTCTCAGCAAAATATACCATGAAAAACTTCATTCTCTTAATTGTTATTACAAATGCTTCAAAATGACTGTTTAAACTTAATATGATTATTGTATCCTTTAAATTCAATGATAATTATTATTAAAACTTCGAAGGTAAAAATTGATCAGAATGAAGTAAAATTCAGTGTGCTTGTTTACAAATCTTCAGTATTAGATATTTTGTCATAAATAACAGTATAGATATCCAAACTGAATGATTATGCAATAATGACATTTCTTTGTTTTCTATTTTTAATAGATAAGTTGTATAGAATTTTTTTCAACTTTCATATAAAGCAAAATATGTAGTTTTGATATTAGAATGTAAATGTTTTTGTTTTCTGCTTTCCTTCCAAACTCATATAGTTCAGATAAATACTAATGTAAATATTGCAAATGTATTTTTTGTATATAGCTGAGAGACTTTTTTAAATAGACAAGTTATGTTTATAAAAATTCCACAGATATAAAGCATATTCCTTTAACTCTCGCTATTTTCGAATTACGTGTTTATCTGCGAATAAATACAATTCTAATTATGACGACTGTTATTCAGAAATTATCATAACCATAGAATTATACTCTAAATTTTTTATTTCTATAATTTATATTTTTAGCACGATTATTCTAAATCATAGAAAATAGGCTCAAAAATGATTTTATAACAACAAGAATATATAATGTTAATTTATTTAAATATACTTGATACATATTTAATAGTAAAAATTTCTAAGTAAATCATAAACATGTGCAAAAAATTTTGTGTATTACCTTTAAAAAACTTCAAATTTAACTTTTAGTTTAGGAGTACGTTATTCCTTTTTTTTATTAAATAAATAAAGAATAATGTAATCCTTAGTTTATATATTTAAGCTAACGATATATTTTTATATATAATATATGTGTTATATATTTTAGAATACTTTTATAGATCTTATATATATATCATTAATAAGATATTTTTATATATCTTTGAACACTATTTATGCGCAAGATCAGCACCAAATGTCGAAGAAAAGTTAGAGAATTGGAGGAAAGCTTAGGAAGAGAGGACTGAAAATCAGCAGAAGCAAGACAGAATATTTAGCCTGCAACATAGGGACCCAAGAAAATGAGGAGCTGAAACTGATGGACACTATTTATGCGCAAGATCAGGACCAAATGTCGAAGAAAAGCTAGAGAATTGGAGGAAAGCTTTGGAAGACAGAGGACTGAAAATCATCAGAAGCAAGACAGAATATTTGGCCTGCAACATAGGGACCCAGGAAAATGAGGACCTGAAACTGATGGAAACAACAATCAGGAAAACAGACCCCTTCAGATACCTTGGTTCGATTATTGATTAATTCAGCGAGACAGGTAGAGAAGTGAATAACAGAATACAGGCAGGTTGGAAAAATGGGAAAGAAGTCTCTGGAGTCCTATGCGATAAGAAGATCCCTGTGCGTCTAAAGGGCAAAGTATACAGGACAGTGGTGAGACCAGCAATGCAGTTTGTACGGAACTCCTTCTTAAGAAATCCAATTTACAAAGGATGAATGTGGCAGAAATGAGAATGTTAAGATGGACGTGCGGAGTGAAACAAGCAGACAGGATTAGAAATAAACACATCCAAGGGATGGTGAGGGTTACGGATATTGCAGGTAAAATCCAAGAAAGTAGATTAAGATGGTTTGGCCAGATAATGAGAAGAGATGAGTCTATACGGGCAAAAGACTTATGAACATGAAGTTGAAGGAAGGAGGAAAGAGGACGACCCAAGAGAAGGTGGCAAGATATCGTGGATGCGATCTGAGATCAAAAGGTCTCAGAAGGGAATGGACAAAGGACAGAAAGCAATGGAGAAACCTCATCAAAAACAGCGACCCCATATAGAAATGGGAAGAAGTTTGTTGATGATGATCTTTGAATACTGTATATAATCGTTTAGCTGTTAATATTATCAGAGCAATATATCTGGAGATAGCGGTTTGTAATTGATGTTTTTGAAAATATATCCATCGTTTTTTCTCCTAAGGTTTGAATTTTATTCGTCTCTTTATATAATTTTATACCGGTCTCACGAATTACCTGTACAAGTATTATCCGTTGCTATTCATCAATTTTAATTGGCAATATATTATTAAAATTCCTGATATAACAAAATAAATTTATGGTGTCAAATAATATAAGAAAATCTATAATGTTTATAGATCATTTTTCTTTTTTAATATTTTTATCTAGACCAGCGCTTCTCAATCTTTTCCACTTGGCGACCCCTTTTGCCCGAAAAAATATTTTCGCGATCCCGGATGTCGAGATATATAAACTAGGAATACGAATTAAAAACATTTGTCAAAGTTTCCGCGACCCAAATTTTGAGAAGCACTGATATAAACAACCTCTTCTTATCTGTTCGTAATTTAACTATTCATAAAACGAGCAATTCAATTCTAATTTCTCGAATCATCTTTGAGTAGAAATTATTAACCTGTGTGAAATTGTCCCCCCACTTTTGAATTTTTAAATATTTTCTTTTGCATTCGTTTGCATCTCGTTAGCACCTTTTGCACTTTTAATAATTTAATTTGCACCCGACAGTTTGTCCCCTAGAGCCAAAGCTAATTTGGGGGCTAACTTCACACTGGCCCCCCAGTTGTGAATTTTCCAATTTTTTCTTTTGCACTCGTTAGCAAATCGTTAGCACCTTTTGCACTTATATTTAGGTGTTTGCACGCCCACCGTTTGCCACCAGAATCAAAACAATATTGAGGCCCAGCCCCCAGTTTCGAATTTTCGAAATTTTTCTTTTGCACTCTTTAGCAAATCGTTAGCAGCTTTTGCACTTTTTATATTTAGGTTCTAGACCCAACGGTTTGGCCCCCAGA
>AYEL01062740.1:0-16322 GCA_000484575.1 Olivierus martensii
AAAACGTATATTTTGTTTTGTTTGAATTTAAATTTGTTCAGTTCTATTCTGTTTGTGCCTGAAGAGGATGTAAAATTACATTGAAAACGTTAGCTTTTAGCAATAAAATTAGTTTTATGCACCTGCTGTGTAGTGCTTCTAATATTGATTAAGTTTGAAGTAATAACAAGGCAGTTTCCTTTGTTAATTAATCAATACTTACCACATACAAGTAATTTTCCTTGTAAATCAGCTGCTCCACCAGCACATCTTGCAGAACTCATTGGTGGAAGCAGAGCATATGTATCAGCTTTTTCAACTGATGTATTTCTTGAGGTTGGTGGACTGCTGCAAGGAGTGTTGAGGCGTTGAACAACTGATAACACAATTAATTTACTGGCTACAACAGCTAGACCAGTGATAACATGTTCTAAAAATAATACATATTTTTAAATCATAGTTTTTATAACTTTTTATACATCCAATTTCAAAATAATGCAAAATCTTACCACCATTTTGAACAGTTGCTATAACTTTCCAATCCTTTTCTTCTTTGCTTTCATTTTCAGATGGTGATCCATAGATAATTTCATCTTTTGTATATAAAAATTCTGCTGGTTTTGCTGGAATGGGAATACATTTTTTACTTCCAGCTCGATGCATTGTTGGAGAAATTTTACGTGACATCTTCTTATAATCCTGAATTAGATCAGTATCCTTACTATCACCATTTTCAATATCACTACAATCATGAAGTGTGTGATCCAGATTTAAATATAGCATGTGAACCTAAAATATTTGCAAACAACGACCATTTCTTAGCACTATCAAAATATAAATGACACTAAAATGCAAGAATTTATTAGCCTAAATGTACATACTAAATTACATTATATTTATTAGCTATAGTTCTAATGAATTCTCATCACCTTTTCACTTAATCTTGTGATACTAAAGTTTTCTCCAGTTTCAAACATTTGTTTGATCCAATCTAAAACCATATTACATAAATGCTTGGTATTGGTAGCTTCTATTTCTTTGTTGCTGCTTTGCAATAATTCAATTTGTACCAATGGCAATGATCTTAATACCTTGGTGTTAACAAGCTTACCCATCTATAAATAGAAAATGACAAAAACTGGTATCTCATTGAAATAATTAAAATACACAGAGCGATACAAACCCACTTAAAATCTCAAATATTGAAATTAGTTCACTTACATTTTCCTTTATATATAAATCAACTTGTTTTACCAATTCCATATCAGATGTTATACCAGGTATACACCGTACATCTATATTGGAAATAAAAAAAAATTATTCTAAATTTATAATTTAGAAAAACAATTCTAAGCTGAAAATCTTTTTACATAATGATAAATATAATTTTAACCAAGTGACAATATATATATATATTCATTAGTTACCAATGTTTTAAATTTAAGGATTTATAATATTTTCTATCCTCCATACAGCATAAATATTCTAAATATATACAATATAAATTATTTATCCAAATTTTTCTAGAATTCAAATGCAAAGATTCATGAAAGCATACCACAGATAGACTAGTTGAGAAGTCTTAATTACTATTTTTTATTTCAAAAAAATTTAAATATGATTTTTATTTTGAAAAGGTTTAAATTATACTTTGAATATCTTAAAATCACTTTTAATATTCATTAATAAATATACAGTAGTTCCTGCCTGTATGAACTAACTCATTCCCAGAGCAAGCTCTTCAGGTAAGAACTCAAACCAAGAATCAATTTTTCATAGACAAATGTTAAAATCAGGAGTTCCATTCTCAGCAAGGCAATTTGACACATTAAAATTACATAAAAGTCAACAAAATCAATAGTATATGATTAACTTATATTTTCATTTATTTATATAAATAAAAATCATTGACTTTTAAAATCAAACACGTTTAATAATAAAGAAATTATTTAGGTCATATTAATGTTAAAAGAATTTTTCTTCTTCATTATTATTGACAGATAATTAGATAAGCTTTAATGCAGATGAACTACTATTCTAGATATAATCCAGGAATAGAAGCTATTTACATAATATGCTGATAAAACCAGAAGATACACTTCTTCCTCTTCTCAGCCACTAATTTTATTTTTCCAATTTCAAAATAGATGACAGTTTTTGCTACAAAACCAATTGTACTGTATTTTGTATTATTTGATTGTATAGCAATGTATTATTGCAATTAATGTTCATATATTTAATTTTTTTGATACTTCATAATTGAAAAAAAACTCATAAATCCAGGAACTCTTGAATAACCACTAATTTGAATTTTCCAATTTCAAAATAGATGACAGTTTTTGCTACAAAACAAATTGTACTGTATTTTGTATTATTTGATTAATTGCAATAATACATTGCTATACAATGTTCATATTTTTAATTTTTTTGATACTTCATAATTGAAAAAAAACTCATAAATCCAGGAACTCTTGAACTGAGAACAAACTGTATATTTAAAAAGTGTAAAACTTACTTATGCAATTTTCAGGATTCAAATTCTGTGCCAAAAATCTTCCACAATTACTGGCTGCAGATGACATTCGCAGCTTCTTTGCAGTCATAAATAAATCTCTAACTTTATCCCGAGGTGCTTCCAATCTTTAAAAAAAAAATTTACAGCTAAAAATTTCCAATAATTATTATTGTATTCTGAGTCTGATAAAAATTCAAAATATTAAATTTATAATAGAAATTGAAATAGACTTGTTATTTTGGGGCCTCATAATGATGATGTGCATAAGGCCTCCAAAAGTATAAATGTGGCCCTGTATAAGAGTAAAGCTTAAAAAAGTTAAGATACAGATCAAGGCTAAATATCAATTAAATAGAGAAAATGGTAAATTATATATGGAAAGTATATATATGTAATTCAATTACCTGCTTAAACTCTTCAATGAACTTACTTTAAACACAAGCACTAAACGCAGTTGAGAAAAACAGGATAGAAAGTCTTTATTTACAAACAAACATTTCGTATTTTTTGTTTTGAATTTTTGCTTCTTTCTAAGTTTGTTATTAGAACTCTGGAACTTTCTAAAAAGCTGTTAACGTTCGAAAATCGTATTTGAATGTGAGCCTGAAGACAGTACAAGGTACCAAAAACATTTGTTTCAAGGAAAGTATATATTATAATAAAAAATTTATAACATTGATGTGTTTAAAATTAATACTTTAAGCTATATAATTTTTTATATATCTAATTATTATATAAATTATATGATTTTATCTAAAGTGATTACTTGTTGCTTTCATGAAGACAGAATATTTTTATTAAAAGTTTTATTTAAATGTGATTTTCTAAAAATAAATAATTATTAAAAAGTATTTCAATAGTTTCAATTTTTAAGACAGAATATGCAAAGCTAAATAATGATATCATTGATAGTTTAACTTATATTTATTAAAAATTATAAATTCAGAAATCAAAACAATAAATTTTATATTCAATAAAAAAGTATGTTTATTGCAACTACAGATCAATATAATAATCTTCAAAACAATTTATACTCTGGATCCATCTTTTTGCTATTAAAAACTCGGACATTTTCATGGAATACTTCTGAAAAGTTTTTTTTCTAATCATTTCTATAGTGTCTGTATTTTAATTTCTGGATATTTTGAATAAATAAAGTAAGTAAAATAAATTAATTAGTTACTTCATTCATAAAATACCACACACAGTAGAAATTAAAGCATGGATAAAAATTTAGAATGAAGTGTTAATTTGTAAAGATCAACAACATTATTATTGGTCTCGATAAAAAATCAAAAATTACTTCATTCATAAAATACCATACACAGTAGAAATTAAAGCGCGGATAAAAATTTAGAACGAAGTGTTAATTTGTAAAGATCAACAACATTATTATTGGTCTCGATAAAAAATCAAAAACAAAAGACTATGATGAACTATAAAAATCATCATAGTTCATAGCATCTCTGATGGCAAAATTTTGTCAAGCCTTGGTGGATATGATCCCAAAGTCAAACAGCAGTTCTCTTAATGAAACTATTCATTGATTTTATTTAGATAGAATAGCAATTAAACACCAACAGCAAGATGAGTGTTTTCTTTGTAATGGAGATGTTCATCAAGAATTCATTTCAGCAGATCAAAATTTGTCAATCAATACTATTAGATATTTTTAGAAATAAAAATAAAGATTCCAACCAAAAATTATTAAAATAAATTTAAAATACTTTCGCTTCTTATTTGATTTCTTATTTGAGCCATCATCAGTAATCAAGGATTACTGATGATGGCTTCATTAAGCCGAAAGATCTTTAATAGATATTAAACTATATTTTTTCCGCTTAAAAAAGTGTTGAGATTATTTTATTAGCTAGTTCAAAAATTATTAATAAAGATAACACAATTAAATTCTTCAATAATTTTTCAACAGCTATTTTTTCTGTAACAGATTTTGAGAGAAAAAAATATATCTAGTAATATATCCTGATTAAAACAGAATTTTAATCTGCAATTTCCCTGCTTCAAAACAAATTTGCAACTCAAAGAATAGAAATTTGAAGATATTCCAGAAATCAAATTCATTGCAGATAGAAAAACAAAAACTTTTTGCTTAGCAATATCTGGATTTTAAAATTTTTGATTAGATATTTATATACAAGTAAATTGCAATTTACAAAATCATGATTTTACAAGCAAGTACATTGTTGTATCATTCTTGTTAATCTAGTTTTTCCATAAGTTTTATTTGCCTTTTTAATCTCTGAAATAACTTCATAGAATAACATTATTTTTTCTTGGTTTCATGAGATCCTCAAACTGATTTTTTATCTTATTAATTGTTGACAAATCATGATCCTGATGCAACATTGTCCCACATGGATAGTTTTTATAAAATTTGAAATGACTGTACTGTATTCTTTATTTTCCATCCTTTTCTTTGGACTAAGAGAAGATTTAGCAACACTGTTGTCAAGAATCAGATGGATCTGAACATGCCACTTTTGAATTTCAACTTCATGTGATTCTGTTCATTCATGTGTTCTAAAGATTTAGCAACACTGTTGTCAAGAATCAGATAGATCTGAACATGCCACTTTTGAATTTCAACTTCATGTGATTCTGTTCATTCATGTGTTCTTCATATTTTTCTTTCATTCCTGTTTTTATTACTTCAGTAGTAATAAGAAAGTTAAGTAGTCATAAGTCAAGGACTACCTTTAGTAGTACGTAGTTCTTCACTTATGACAGATTTTTGGTTTGAACACAAGTGAATGAAAATAGTAAAGAGGGAAGAAAAGAATTCTGGAGAGATCAAACTGGCTCCAAACACACTAAATTCTATATTAATAAAAATGATAAAATCTTAGAGCAGATAAAAAAATGTGGTAATACCAACAAGAGGAGGAAAACAGGTAAGAAGTTGACATTCACCAAGTTGGAAAGTGTACTCTACATTGTAGTATCAATCAGTAGGCATACACTTCAAATATTACAATTGATGGAACCATTCTTTGTATAAAGGTAAAGATGATCATAACATTAACTGAATAAAAAAAATTTCACTGCATCCAATGGCTGGATAAACAAGGCTTAAGAATCAGCAAGGCCTAGTATACAAGAAGTTAGTTGGAGAAAGTGCTGCAGTAAGTAGCTAAATCACAGAAGTGTGTCTGGAAAGAATGCCATCTTTGTTGGAAAGCTATGAACTACATGATATTTACAATGCACTGATGGAACCATTCTTTGTATAAAGGTAAAGATGATCGTAACATAACTGAATAAAAAAATTTCACTGCATCCAATGGCTGGATAAACAAGGCTTAAGGATCAGCAAGGCCTAGTATACAAGAACTTAGTTGGAGAAAGTGCTGCAGTAAGTAGCTAAACCACAGAAGTGTCTGGAAAGAATGCCATCTTTGTTGGAAAGCTATGAACTACATGATATTTACAATGCAGATGAGACAGGGCTCTTCTACAACATACTTTCTAATAGAATCTTGGCTCTGAAAGGAGAATTTTATCATGGCAGGAAATACTCTAAACTTATTGGGCCGATTGCTTAAACGGGTTCTAGACCTCGGCCACGGTCTGAATCACGGTTTTATAAAATTTGCATTGCATAAACGAAGCGTCTTAGCAGACTGTCTTAGATGAGGATTAGAAAACCGGTTTCTAAAGTATATTTCTAGACCAGCCACTAGCCAGGTTTAGAATCTAGACCGCGTCGTTTGTGCATGTGTTAAATTTTCATAGTTTGTAGAATTCTTCATATTTAATTTGAATTATTATTGAGTGAAATATTATTTAAAGAATATATTAAATGTTTTAAGTGTAATTTAAAGCATTCTTCATTTCTTCACTTCAAACTTCCGCATATTACTGACGTCCTGCTGATGTCATCAATAGAGCTCGAGATACTGATTGGATGAAAATTTTCAAATGTCAGGGGTACATAGGAACTGTAATAACAGCCAAGTTTTAGCCGTAGACCAGTATAGTCAAGATCTTTGCAATAGGGGTATGTAGGAACTGTAATAACAGCCAAGTTTTAGCCGTAGACCAGTATAGTCAAGATCTTTGCAA
Organism: Olivierus martensii; assembly: GCA_000484575.1. NCBI lineage: Eukaryota > Metazoa > Arthropoda > Arachnida > Scorpiones > Buthidae > Olivierus > Olivierus martensii. The sequence continues at coordinate 6,578 of AYEL01062740.1, forward strand.
TGCTTTTAAAACCGCAATTTATCTGAACACCGTCTAGACCCGGTTTTTGCTGTAAACCATGGACAATAGAAACTCCGTTTAAACAATTGGCCCATTATTTTACTTTGTATTGTGCATAATATGACATGATGGACATGATAAACAAGTACTGGTTGGTATCAGAAAATTCTTCAAAATCAGAATGTTTTAATAATATAAAAAATTAGCCATCAAATATTATGCAAATAAAAGTAATTCTGTATAATTTTCGTTGTTGTTGCTGGTTTATTATAATCAAAAAAGTTTCAGTAATTAAATATTGTAAATTTTTCCTGCTGCTAATAGTGCTGTAATATAGCATTATTAGCAGCAGGAAAAATATACAATATAGTTATCTTACATGGATTATGCTACCGTAATATAAACATACAAAAAAGCTGTCATTCTATTTAAAAAAATAACAGGCTATATCTTTAAAGGGATGCATTTAAAAATTAATAATCATATAAATTGTTTTATTCTTACTGTCTGTAGAATACTGATACAAAGATCCATGACACTTTTCAAAAACATTATATTAAACCATAAAAATTAAAATGCAACCTCATATAATTTTAAAAATAAATATTAAATTTAGAAAATATATCAACCTGGCTGTATAGGCATAGTCAATGAGACGTTCAAATGCTTCCAAATCAAGATCTCCATTCAGCTTATATTTATGAATTGGTCCAACTTGAGGTTCACTGGAAAATAATTCCAGTAAATAAGGACTTGCACTTGCCAAAACAGCTCTGTGTGCATGGATAGCATGTATATCTGGTTCTGATCCAACCTATTAGGAAAAAGAAAAAAAAAGAAAAAGCAAATTTTACATTCTTAAAATTTACATAGTTATTAATACTACTACTATTATTACTATCTAAAATTCATCATAACCTACACTTTTACTTCAGCTTTTTCTATGCTATATGATAAAAGAGATTACATTGTAATGTATCCTGAATATTAACAAAAAAATTTTGAAAAGTAGTCAAGTACTTTCTTATCTGAATGTTCTCCGCATGCCATGGATCTTATTAAAAACATACTAATTTATAATTATATTTACCTATAATTATTAAGTCTGATTAATGTATGATTGGAAAGTTATTACACTTTCAATCACTTCCTAAATACCACTGTTTCAAGGCAATGATGTCCACAACTTACTAGCAGAATGACATCACAAAACTGCCTGTTACGTCGCAACTTGTTCAGGCTGTCCAATGTCTTTGCTAAGTAGTCATTGTCTTCAAATAGAAAATCCTTCTCGGCTTGTTTCTTCACACTATTCATTGTTCCGACAGATCAAACTTCTGTCTTCTCCAAGTTAGGAATATTCCATATAGATCAAATGAAATCTGGAAATATATTTTTAAATTTAAAAAACCGATTTTTAAGACAAAACTTAAGTTAAAATTTCTTTCATTTAAAGCCAGTTTTATTTATTTAAATGAATGATGCAATGATACAAATTCAAACTAAATTTTAACTGTGTAAAATTTACAAATACATTATGTTAAAAGTATTTTCAGCCAGTTTATATTAGGATCATTAGACAGAGTGAACATGGGAGAGAAATGCCAAACTTATTTTAAATATTGATATAAATTCAATGAAATATTTTATAAACCAAAAAAATTTTGTATGTAAAAGCAATCTTTGATTTATATAAGTTCAAACATATGTCAGAAAATATGTTACACAGTACTAGTGAGTCACAAAAATATAACATTAAAAATAGTTATATTAAAAGAATAAAATGTAAATCATGAGATAAAGCAGTTGCTACCATATCAGAAAATCCAGATTCAATTCTGAGCCCCATACCCCTTCCAGTTTTTCAGGCAAGGTCTGGATTTGGACCTGGCATGTTAATTAAAACTAATATTACATAAGTATGGATCTACATAAGTCAGGGATTGCATATATATGTACTATATATGCAAGGTTTATTTAAATAATTATTATTAAAAGTATATAATATTTTATACTCTCAGAAACCAAATATTCCTCTAAAGATAATAAATTTAATAATATAGCTTGAATAATTTTTAAAATATTTCCTAATTATTGTTTCATTACACAAAATAGTTTAACTAAATTACAAAATTAATGACTGAATAATCTTTGAAGTAAATCAAAGCTTATTCCAAGATCTGGATAATAAATGAACAAAATACACAACTAAATCCTGTTATAATACATGACTCAGAATTTAAAGAACCACATCATGATATAATGTTACAAAATTCTAGCCATTTTTCTGCATTCAACTTATTCCTGCTATCAATTTTACATGCCTCTTGTTTTTCTGCACGTGACAATTGCAAAAACAACTATAAATATATAAATCAAGTTTCAAACTTTTATTGATGCATTGTACAATAAAGTATTTAAGATAGTACAACTGTGTTGTGTAGTGTTATCATCCTAAATACAATAAACTCAAGTCTTGTGACTTTTGGCATTTTTCATAATTCAAATTTCTTTTAGCAATCAGTGTCATCTTGTTACAGATTATTTTATAAATTAAACAACAACAATCACTGCAGTCCAATATTATTCAATATTTCAGATTAGAATGCAAGTTTTATTTTGTCCTTAAACTAAATATATCAGCTGGATGAAGTGAAAGCATGTTATTCTGGAGAATCCAGGTTCAATTCCCAGGTCCAGTATCTCCAGATCTTTTCAGAAAGGGTCCAGATTTGGCCCACTGAACCACATTCCCTATCTGACAACTAATCCCAGCAAGAGTTTAGGGGTCAGTGGTAACAATGGAATGACTGCAGAGTAGAAAGCACATTAACTTTATACGGAAAAACTAACTAATATATTAACTTAAATTCCAAAATAATAACTGAATAGTTCAAGGAAAGAATAGGTGGAAATCTTCACAATATAAGCAGTTTAATGAAACTTTATATTTATACTTCCAGTATATTTATTATCTTATAGTTACAATAGAATAGGGTTTAATATAATTTTGAAAATTTAAAAACTATCATATTTGATAAAAAAAACAGTGCAAAATATATAAAAGATTTAAAATCAGCTTAATATAGTGTTTTCCAAGATGTAGGACATTCATTAGGAAGAAGCAATACTGTTTCAAGAGGAGCATAAAGTGATGATTAAGTAACAATTTCAATTGTTTTATTGGTATTTTTTTAATCATATATTAAAAAAATACCATTATTAATTCAATAGATGGTGGTACCATAGCTTTGATTCAAATAATAATTGTTGTAATAAAATGTAATTTAAAACTTTATCCACCAGGGGAAGTTTGGCTAGTTTGTTTGGTTAATTCGTAAATGGTTTATCCCCTGTTAATTTGTTGTTAATATATGATTATTATCTGACTTGAGCCAAGTCTGTCTGCCCAGGTTTGCCATGAGGGCCTGTGGCTACATAGATAGCCCACCTGGGAGTGCTAGTTTCGGCCTAGTCCGGTAAGTTTCCATAGCGATCATTACTTAAGCTTCCCGAAATGGAATTCCGCCATAGGACACCGTGGTCTAACTGGTTAAGGGATTGGGGCATTAACCCAAAGATCCCGGTTCGACTCCGGTGCGGTGACAAAATTTTATTTTAGGAAAATAAATTTGAAAATTATAGTTTAATCATTACTTATTAGATGGCACCACCTTAGTGCTAAATCCAAATTAATTTTATTAATTCAATAGATGGTGGTACCATAGCTTTAATTCAAATAATAATCGTTGTAATAAAATGTAATTTAAAACTTTATCCACCAGGGGAAGTTTGGCTAGTTCGTTTGGTTAATTGGTGTTTTTTTTTTAATAATGTATAAATATAAAATCATTTTAGATCTAACATTATATTAATATCTTAATTTTTAATGAATAAAATTTTTCTTTTAAAATCTATAATAATGTCAAAAAAAAACTGCATCACAATTTTTAATACTGTTTTCTCAAAAGCTGCCATCATTTATCCATCAATAGAGTAACAATAGTAATGAATAAAAAAAGGTACATGAAACATAATACAACAATTTATTTCATTATATTATTTTTTATGATATAATTAAATAATAAAATTGCAATATTTGCACAACAATAATAATAAAGGAAATGGGTAGACTTTTTCTTTTTATTGATTTTCACCAAATTGAATTAATGCAAAGTTATATAATGATTGCCAGATACTTATTCTAAAATTAAAGAGAGTCTATTAAATGAAAATTCATTATTATTGCCTTCTAGTTTATAGCAAAAAAGGTAAGCGACTGAATTTTTTTGAGCACTACTACCAATGAAATGCCCTTTTATGAAGAGAGATTTAAAAAAAACCCTTAAAATCCGAAAGTACAGTAAGACAGTTTGAAAAGCTTCTCTAATGAATATATTGCCGTTAAAAAAGTTTATAAAAAATAAACCAAAATAACTTTTATATAATATAATAAATTATTCCAAGATTTATTGTGCAGATATAAAAAGCTTGAATAAAAGTATTTAGTTTCATTGTCATTTTTTTTAGTAATGTTTAAAAATCTTAATTTAAAATTAATGCAGTAAATTTTCTTGATCATTAATTTTTTAAAATCATTTTTGTCCAAAGTCTTATTCAAATCTATTGGATGCAATATATTATGAATAATGCTTAATAATTCAGAAAACATGAGAAATCTAAATTTTTTCCGAGTCTATTGCCAGTCATTTTATAAATTCAGTAGATATCGGGTCAGTATTTAAGCAATAAAAATGTTAGAACAAAGCTTTTCTCAAATAAGAGAAAACAATTTGAAAAAAAGCTTAGTTTTTTTAGTTAATTTTTTAGTTACAAAAAGTATATGATAAACAAAAAAAAAATAACCAGCTGAGGAAGGCGCCAAGTGCGATGAAAACGTTTCTGATTAAAGTTTTTGAATGCTAAAGGGCTTTGAGTTTTATTTTTTGGTTTGTGTTTTATGCAGTCTTGTTGAACTTTTGTTAAGTATATGATAATTTTGATGAATTCTTAGTTGCTAAAAATCCTTCCCTATGGATTATCGTAGAATTCTCCCTTATGCAGTTCTCTCTTATTTTAGTCTGTATATTTAGTTTTTTGTTTTCAACTAACGATCATGCAAGTACTTATTTAAAAGTCTCATCAATGATGGATGGACTATAGTAAATTTATGCAAATTATTTTGATTTTACAAGTAGCTATAAAGTTTTTTCTGTTAAAGAAATTGAAAACTATATTCTAGGCTCCTACTTTTATAGTTGATCATTAATGCTCTTACTATTTCTAATTTCTGGTTTGTAGATAAAAAATTCTATATTTAAATTTATTGTAAATAAATGTTTAAGCTGTGTAAAAGAACTTCTGGAAGATCTAGGCTCCACTCACAGTTCTCAATGCTTTACAAAAGAACAAAGCCTAGATTTCATAATAGAACATTGTATTACAATACTTTAATATTTACACAAGAATGCTATTTTTAAATCTGTTATAACATACTGATAATATAATCAGTAACCAGTAATTAACAATCATATATAATAAAGGAATAAGCATGTGGAGTCCATGTTTCTGCGCATATGCAAGCTCCCGCGCCAGAAGTGTCGCCGTTGCCATTTTCTCTCGCTTCAAATCTTTAATCGCGTCTTTTAGAAATGCAAGCTCCCGCACCAGAAGTGTCGCCGTTGCCATTTTCTCTCGCTTCAAATCTTTAATCGCGTCTTTTAGAAAACTAAATGTGTCGCCATTACTATTTTCTCTCGCTTCAAATCTTTAATCACGTCTTTTAGAAAACTAAATCCCAATCTCATTATGAATTTTGCTTTAAATTATCATAGTTTTCTTCCTATTTATGGTTTTTATTATTTGACTTAAATTTCTGTCTTTTTCGATCGAAAAATGTTGACTGTTCCCCGGCTCGAGAGTTCAGTTTGCATTCGGTGCGTCGAGGCTACATAAATTTTACATTTAAATAATAATTAATTTATTTCAAAATTTAAATAATAATTTATTCATTTCAGAAATTATAATTTTTTATTTTAAGATAAAAATTATAATTATTACCTAAATAACTGAATCGGTAAATTGATAGTTTGATAGCTGCCAATTTCATTTAAAGAAAATTTCAAAGTTTGATCTGGAGGAAAAAAACAAGCAAAAGCATTATATACAAGGTTATGCTAAATAAATGAAAAATCTCAAATTTGACAGATAAACAAATGTTTCGTTTTTGGTGTATTTGGGCACAGTGACCAGGAGCTAACTAGTATGTTTATATACTAATAAAAATAACTACAATTTTCAATTTTCTTTCTTATAAAAAAGATTGAAATAAAAATTGGCCATCATTTTCAAATTAAAAATGTAAATGACATATGAAGAGTAAACAAAATTTCTGAATAAATACAATAAAATTTTTGAAAAGATTTTTTTTTAAATTCTTTAGAAAACTTTATATTATAAAATCTAAACCTGCCATCATTTGAAATTTCCCATTTCCAAGCATGATTCTGTTGAATATCACTTCTTACAGTGTATTATAAAAGAAAATTAAGTTGTGAATTTTTAAATAATCAAATTATATTTTAACAAGAAAATACTTAGTTACAAATATGGGTATGGAATATAATTTTCAATTACTTAACTAGAAAAGCAGTATTTAGCAACTTTCAAAATTCTTCAGTGCCAAAATAATTTACATGAATTTAAAAATTTTTAAAACTTAATTTCTAAAAATTTCTAAGTAAAAAAGACTTAAAACTTTAAAATGCCTTTGTCATTCCATTTTTTTAACAATAACATTTTTCAATACATATATAAGCATAAACTTAATTTCTAAAAATTTCTAAAATGCCTTTGTCATTCCATTTTTTTAACAATAACATTTTTCAATACATATATAAGCAAATATGCAATTATTATTTTGATTGTTATAGAAAAGGAAACAGATTTATTACACTGAACCTAATTTCACTTCAATGAATAATATTAATGAACACATGCAACCTCAACCAATCATGAGTTAATAGGGATGCAAGTTTTGGGGTCTTCATGCTCACTGTGAACTAAAAGCATCAAGCAGGTACATAGCTCAAATTTATTGAATCTATCCCAAAAATGTTCTGTTTTCAATGACAATACCAGCTCACATACTAGTGTGCATTTTGTGGGGATTAGAAATCCCCCTATTTTGTTGGAGACGAAGAATTTAATGACAATTACTAAAAACAGGATGTAATAGATATCATTATTGTTCCTTTCAAGGTAATAAATTCTAGATGGTTTATTCCGGTGTCAATGCAAAGCCAAAGATTTGACACCTGAGCCATCTGGAAGTTATGTAAGATAGAACAATTACTAAAAACAGGATGTAATAGATATCATTATTGTTGATTTCAAGGTAATAAATTCTAGATGGTTTATTCGGGTGTCAATGCAAAGCCAAAGATTTGACACCTGAGCCATCTGGAAGTTATGTAAGATAGAATTGTCCCGGGAAAGGTAAGAAAGGGGTCAAATGTATAAAAGAACAGAGATAGAGGAGGTTGAGGCTTTTTGCTGTAACCTCGCTTTTTGCCAAGGCTTTTTACTGAGAAGTCTCAATTCGAAATTTTGACTGGATTACTACTCTGTTCTCCGTTCTTTTATATTCTGTCCACCGTGAAATTGAAAGCGTCAATACTTAGAAAAACAGTGAAAAAGGAAGTAAATTAAATTGAAGTCTTCCTTATCAAGAGTAAATTGTGCATAGTGTATGAACTAAAGACTGTTTGTGTTATTAATCTTTGGTCAAGAGATACAGGAAGAATACTCCAGGTACATCTCTCTTATTTTGTCAGGAAATGACTGCTGTAAAATTTGAATCTCTTTATTTGCATTTAATTATATAATAAAGAAGCTGTTGAATTTATTTTCAATTTTGTTCTCCGTCTCAATGTTTCGAGTTGCCTCGTTCGTCATCCTTACCCACGCATTATTCGTGGACTGCTTGTAGGCCTAAAGCCTGTAGTTTTCCGAATTTCCATTTCCAGCCTGAAGCCCCACAATTTTAATGACGTAAGTTAAGAATTAGGCTACATAAGTTGCAATTAGTCTAGGGCTGTCAGCTGAACAGCCCTAGCCTAATTCTTAACTTGTGATAGCTGACAGCCTAATTGTAGAGAGATAATCTAAATCTGATCCTGAATAAGAAAAAAGGAACAAATGATAAAAAGAGGTAATAAATAAAATAATAAAATTACAATTAAAGATAGAATAATAGGAATCATAAAGTTTTAAATAAAAAATGGTCATTATTTTCTAATTAAATGATACAAGAAGAATAAATATAAATTTTTAAAAAGGTTTCCTAGATAATTTCAAAAACTTTGATTTTATTATATTTACATTTTACTAAATATAATGAACTTTTTTAAAATATATTATTAAAAAAACAAATCAAATGTGACAAAAGCATATTGGACATGTGTACTATCTTATATCTTTTGAAAATATTATATATTATAACAGGATGAGTGAATTTTGTATATGTAATATGTTTTGGGATTTTTATTTTCTTTGATTTTTCTGAAAAAAGGAAGGATATTTATAGTTTAATTAGGTAGCTCAGGAAATAACAATAAACGACATTTACAGGAAATTCGGCAGGAAATTCTTAACTAATTTCAAATTTTTTTGCTAACTGATGATAAATATAAGTAGAAAGAAAAAAAATTAAGGCTAACATTTTTAATAAAACATAGTACTTATTAATTTGAAAATAAGCATTTTTTAATTATATAAATTAGCAAAGCTTACTATAAAAAACTAACCAAATCATTTGTGTATTTAAGTAGTCTTAGTTGAAGCAGTTTAATAGTATTGTTAACTAAAAGTTAATTTAAAATTTACAAACTAACCAAATCACTAAAAGTTAAAAAAACAGCACTTCTTGCAGTAAAGTATCAAACTAAATTTATTAGCTTAAATACAACTGCAAGAAGTGCTGTGTTTTTGTGTATTTAAGTAGTCTTAGTTGAAGCAGTTTAATAGTATTGTTAACTAAAAGTTAATTTAAAATTTACAAAGATTATAGGTGATTAAGTCACAAATTTTTAAAAACAGTTTAAAATTACATAGAAATTTTATGAAGCATTAGTAATCCGTTACTATTAAAGGATTACATAAATCTTCTATTTTTTTCACTCAATAATCATATAGTAGTATACTTTCAATTATCCAGGAATGGATCATCCATTCTGTAAATTATACAAGCACATAATTTTTTCTATATTTGCTTATTATTTCTTTAATGAAACTTTTTAGTTTACTCTATATATCAAAATGCCTGAGGGCTTTATCCAGCCCATAAGATTTTATCCAACCTGCTGACATTTGTTCATTATGAAAGTTTTTCATATATATAACTCAGGAAAAAATTAAATAAATGAAAAATACCAAATATTATTTTAAATACAGTAGAGTGTCGATTATCCGAACTAATTGGGACCAAGGGTAGTTTGGATAAACGTTGAAAAATACCAAAAATTATTTTAAATACAGTAGAGTATCGATTATCCGAACTAATTGGGACCAAGGGTAGTTTGGATAAACAATTTTTTCAGATAATCGATCTGAGAAGAAAATAAGAAAAAACACAATGTAAAAAAAATACAAAACAAATTTCAAATATATATGTTTTGTTTACATAAGTTATTCTGCCTCATTTGTTTTCTAATTATTTGTATTATTATTATTATTATTATTATTA
>AYEL01062741.1:0-25294 GCA_000484575.1 Olivierus martensii
AATATTTCTTAAACAGTTAGTGTTAAGTTTATTGTGGTTATTCATCGTGAAACTTAGCTAATGGCCGGAATCTCACAAAGCAAGAACCAATTACCATATTTTCCATAGAGTTAATACTTCAATTAGTGCAAATTCGATTAGCGCAAGAAATTTGTGGAACCAATTATTTGCGCTAATCGAGGCATACCTGTAGAATAAAAACTTTACTAATAACAATGTTTATAATATATTTAAATTATATTTTACAATAGAATTATCTTTTTTATCTATATACATCAAATAATTAGTAAAATAGAGCTAAGAAGTACATTTGGAAGAATAATTTGAAAAATATTATAGAGAGACAAACATTTGTCTCATAATTTATTTCAATTAACACCCTTTGGGATGATTATTTGGCATGATTACATTACTGAAAATCATGATGAAACTGAAACCAAACACTTTATTATCTAGCATATAAATTTTCCAAGGGAAGAGTTTCTAATTTGATCTCAGGTCCTTTGAATGGAAAGCCAAAGTGTTTGCACTCAGTCAATCTAGTCAAATATCCTATGTGCTTTATAGTTTAATTAATGTATTGTTCATAGACAATACTATATATTTCAATTGGTATTCATATAAAATATTGCTACCTTGTTTTCTGTAATTATAAGTTTCCACCTCATTTTCTTTATTATGAAGAGAAATATAAGAAAATAGCTTTATACCATTTTAGTACCTTAAAATTTTTTATTTTTTAATTAATTTAGTTTTTTAGGTAATATAATAGTGAAATGATGTTATGTGAGGCAACATTAAACAAGGATCCACTATATAATAAAATTTGGTTCCCCAGTATATGCTACATCTTATTCTAATCTTGATTTCATTAATTAATTTCTACTTTAAGCATTTTTTACAAAATATTAAATTTTTCAATAATACTGCAATGCATAATTTTTGCAAGGTATCACAATATGTACAATATGATCAAAGATATCAATATTAAATTGATATTTTTCTTTATTAATAATGATCATCTTGGTAATCCTTTTACCTTCAATATTCATGACACATTTAAAAAAACAGAAAATTTTTAACTGTGTACTTTATTGTGGGATTTAAAAAATATCAAAAGATCCTTTTTGTATTGTGCAATTATAGAGTTTAACATATAAATTACTTCTTAATTCATTTATCTTATATTTTTATGGCGACTATTCACGAAAATTTATTTGTAACCACAAAATCGATATTCACAAACTCCTGCTGAGCGACAAAAACACTGTTGCCAATGTAAATCTCTTTAAGATCCTTTTTGTATTGTGCAATTATAGAGTTTAATTATAGAGTTTAACATATAAATTACTTCTTAATTCATTTATCTTATATTTTTATGGAGAGATTGACATTACATATACAGTCAATTCTCGTTACTCGCAGATTCCATATTCACGTAATCGATATTCACAAACTCCTGCTGAGCGACAAAAACACTGTTGCCAATGTAAATCTCTCTCTCTAATAAAGGAAGTTGTTTGTTATCAAATGTAGTCGTAAAAGATTACAATATGCCCACCGTCTGATCCCACGTGTCATAAAAGGCAACTAAAGGGGTCAACTCAAACTATTCGGTGGTTGATGCATCTGTCACTAGAGTGTCATTTGCGGGTCCCTATATGGAACTGGGAATGTTGGCAGTGACAAAATCCATCACTAGGGTCTGTGATGGGACCCCATGCAGACACCGGACCTCCCGGCAGGTAAGTCCATCTTGCACCATACTCAAACCAGTCTCGTAATTGGAGGAAAAAGCCACAGCTAAAACCTCCATATTAATTGAAAAACAACAACAACAAAAAAAAAAAACCAAATGTAGTCTCTGAATCCGTTTGCCGGAAAATTTCTCATTACATATCCTTGCTCACTCCACAGATTGCAACAACAACAACAACAACAACAAAAAAAAAAAAATGTTGTCTCTGAATCCGTTTGCCGGAAAATTTCTCATTACATATCCTTGCTCACTCCACAGATTGCAGGTAGGCCAAAAACCTGTTCATATCATCCACAGGTCCCATAGAAACAGTGGCCTAGCGAGGGGGCAAGAGGGGTTTATCATGCCTCGGGCGTCACTCGCAGAGGGGCACCAAATTCTTATTACGAGTATATTCTATATATTATATATGTTTTGAAGGGGGCAAGAGGGGTTTATCATGCCTCGGGTGTCACTCGCAGAGGGGCACCAAATTCTTATTACAAGTATATTCTATATATTATATATGTTTTCCGGGGATGCCAAAAAGGTATTGTACCCTAGGCGCCAGTTATGCTCGCTACGCCGTTGCATAGAAAACTGTGACCCTATGATTAAATGCAGCCTCAAATTTAGGCACCTAATTTCAGGTGCATTTGCTCCCTATGCCGAAATTTTAGATGATCTGAGGCAAAAAGCGACATAGATAAGGATAACTCAGTTTTTCAACACAGTTCAGAAAGATAATGTGTCAGCTGTCACATCAAACATCTTGTGACATCAAAAAACTATCAATCAAAAATAGTTGGTACAGTTGAACAAAAGATTTAGAGGGCATACTCAAAGGTTTATTAACCCATCAAAGAATGAAAGAGGAAGTGACAAAGATAAAGGAAAGCTTAGAACGATTTAAAGGTTTCTGCCAGAAGAAAGTGTGGCAGATCACTAGATGAAAAAAGGGTAGAAGCCATCAACAGTTTATTGAATTTTTCATAATACAATAAGATCACAGAATAAATTTTTTGACAATTAATAACAATAGAGTTAAGTAACAAACATAAGATTAATAATAAATAAATTAATAATAAGTTAATAAATTAACAATTAAATAAATTAACAATAAATTAACTAACATAAACATGGACATAAACATAGAATTGATAAATAATTAACAGTAAAATAGTTTAACAATTTCAATTAATTACAATAATTACAATTAATTACAGTAATTACAATAGAATTAATGTAATATATTATAAAAATAACACTATCAATCAAAAATAAGATTTTTATTTACTACATGGTTAATGTTTTAAAAAATTAAATAAAGATTACTTTAATTATAATACTGTATATAGTACTATACACTGCTTATACTGTAATACACATTAAATAAGGTGTGTGTAAAACACATAACCAAGTATGAAAATGTTGGGAAAAAAGCTTCGCAGGAATCTAATTTAGCTCTATATTTCCCATAGGCACAAATGGTTCACTATTTGCTAATTCAGTATTCGCGAAGAATTTACAGAATGTAACTACCGCGAATAGTGAGAATTGACTGTAATTATTTTATTGTAATCAACTGTTTTGCTATTATTATTATTATCTATATGTTATTTTTTGTATTTACCAATATAACTTATAGATAATAAATCAATCAAAAAATCTAATTGTAAAGATTAAAAATTAAATCAAACTGAGATTTATAATTTGTTGTTTATTTTCAAATATTCATAGCATTAAAATTCATTAATATATTAGGAAGAAAATAAGATTAATCAAAATTTGAAAAATTTTATACTGTAATACACATTAATAAGGTGTGTGTAAAACACATAACCAAGTATGAAAATGTTGGGAAAAAAGCTTCGCAGGAATCTAATTTAGCTCTATATTTCCCATAGGCACAAATGGTTCACTATTTGCTAATTCAGTATTCGCGAAGAATTTACAGAATGTAACTACCGCGAATAGTGAGAATTGACTGTAATTATTTTATTGTAATCAACTGTTTTGCTATTATTATTATCTATATGTTATTTTTTGTATTTACCAATATAACTTATAGATAATAAATCAATAGAAAAATCTAATTGTAAAGATTAAAAATTAAATCATACTGAGATTTATAATTTGTTGTTTATTTTCAAATATTGAAAGCATTAAAATTCATTAATATATTAGGAAGAAAATAAGATTAATCAAAATTTGAAAAATACTAAATTTTTCAAGAAATCCTCTGTAATAATTGTAAATTATTAAACTCAAATTTAAGAATTCTAGCACTAATAGCAGTATAGTAAAACACTTTTATTACAGGAAATTTACAAATGTTTTCGGCTTTTTACATCATCAGGTAACATTCCATTCGAACTCAGTTTGATTCAGAATGAAAAACGCAGTTACTAAGGCAACCAATTGTCTTGTACATAGATGTTTAAAATAACATTTAGAATATATAGTAAATAAAACAAATTAAATTGTAAACAGCTAAGAGAAAATAATATAATCAATAAAATAAAAAAAAGTTATACATCAAAAATATTAATATAACTTGTAAAAATAGCATAATTAACTATTAAAAGTAACACTAAAGCAGTCTATATTGGTTCCATTTTGCCTGAATTTAACCATTACTCTGTAATAGTTAAACTCGGGCAAAACCAACCACACCTCTGGTGGTGGAAGCCTTTAATAGAGATTTGAACATATTGTGGGAAGAAACCCAAATAATTAAACCACTTAAAACCATGAACCCAACCAACCATTACGGAGTCCCTGGAAATAATAAAGAGAAGAACTGAAGAAAACTTAATAAATGATAAGTTAGTTTGGGAATCCTCCCAGGCATGGAAATATGCCATAGCAAATGAAAAACAGAACCAATACAGACGGCTTTACTGTAACTTTTAATAGTTAATTACGCTATTTTTACAAGTTATATTAATATTTTTGATGTATAACCGTTTTTATTTTATTGATTATATTATTTTCTTTTAGCTGTTTACAATTTAATTTGTTTTATTTACTATATATTCTAAATGTTATTTTAAACATCTATGTACAAAACAATTGGTTGCCTTAGTAGCTGCGTTTTTCGTTCTGAATCAAACTGAGTTCGAATGGAATGTTACCTGATGATGATGTAAAAAGCCGAAAACATTTGTAAATTTCCTGTAATAAAAGCGTTTTACTATACTGCTATTACTGCTAGAATTCTTAAATTTGAGTATATTAAGTATAAACAGTGCATTATCGAAGTTATAAATCATTAAAATACATTTTTAATAGATATTAGACAAAGAGTGTTTCATTTCAAATTAACTGCTTGATTTTTATCAATATCCTATTTTATAATATACCAATAATAGGATATTAAATAAAAATCAAAAATACAGAGATTAAATAGAATAAAATTACAAATACAAATTATTATATTTTGCATAATTAAATATGCATATATAAAAATTTTTCATAATAGTTGAATTTTGTTAAAATTTGAGTTGTCATCAAAAGTAATCAGTATGAAGATACAAAATTTTTTTTTTTGCTAAAGGACTTAAAATCCATATTGAAATACTTCTTACTTTAAATATTGAATAAAAGTAAACAATAGGCCAAATAAGTAAGATAAATCATTTATTCAAAAATTTTTTCGGCTATCCATGTATTTCGTGTATTTCAACTGAGGCAACTATGTGAATAGCCAAAAACGTTTTGAATAAATGATTTTTCTTACTTATTTAGCTTTTTGTTTACTTTTATTTAGTGCTTAAAATTTCTGATATATTTATTTTCAAACAAACTTTTCAGTTAATTTAAATTTTTAAATTATTATTTTATATTTTATTTACCGAGGAAACTACTGAATGCTGAAGCTGAATATTGTAAGGAAGCCGAACGTATCCGGTGAGGTGACAAACATTTTGGCTGTCTACGTTACCGAGGAAACTACTGAATGCTGAAGCCGAATATTGTAAGGAAGCCGAACGTATCCGGTGAGGTGACAAACATTTGGGCCACGATGTACATGTCACTTAACTATATGTTTATGTTACAACTATGACAAATGCTACTTGATGATGAACTATAAGCACATACACTCCACAGACTCCTGTCTAACACTGAAGTTCCTTCTTATCTCTCTCAATTCTATTTGAAATCTACCAATCCCAATTATATTCATGGAGAGGTTCAAGTCAAAACCATTATCCGATTGAAAAAATTTGATTCCTTTCTTTTCTCAGAATTGAATTGATGATGATTGACTGTTCATTTGTTTTCTTAACTTTCTTTCCCATGAACTTCAGACTTCTTGTTTTTGTAATCTATAAGTTGTTAAGTTTTTTTTTTTCTCTCTCTCTTTCTCTACATTGTTTAAATTGTATAATGATGATCATCTCCTATTTCAATATGTCTTAAAATTTTGAAATTCTTTTAATAGGATTTATGTTTTCTTCATAAAATTATCTGATTTCATTAATTTTTATTCATTATTTATCACTATGATTATTAGCAATTCTTAAATGGTCTCATTTTCTTGTCTTTCGTATAATAATCAGCCATTCATTTTCAACTGAAAATGAAACTCAAATCAAGTTTCATTATGTAATCTTATAGCACATTCATTCAAGTCACAAAATATATTATGATATTATTAACATTCGAAATACTATACCCAACACAAACAACATCCAGGATGCATTCACTCAAAAAATTAGCAAATACACAGAACGGCAACATCCAGGATGCATTCATCCAAAAAATTAGCAAATACACAGAACTCTCTCTCAAGAAATTAAGCGTCTTTGGGGAATGCAAAAGGTTTTAACAGTACCCATCATTCTGTTGTAATCTTTAGTTATAAAATAAGCATTTTACAATACTAATTTTTATTTGTAAAATTTTTTCATCCAACCATGAGAGTACATCATAATAAATTGCCAAGACGCGTCGCATTGCGTCGCTCTCCTACTTACTGATGTTTTAAAAAAACATCAAAAATCAGTGCAAATAGCAGGATAATACAGAAATAAAAATTTCAGATTTTTCTTTTTAACCTAAAATAATTTTATTGAAGTACTTTTGACCTTCTGGGTCCTTTTCAGCAATCATTACAAAGCAATCTAAACATTAGAATACAGTTTTAGAAATCATTTAAAAATGAGTTCTAAAACTGTATTTTAATATCAGAAGTTTTTATTTCTAAAAGTTTTCTTTCTGTATTATCCTGCTCTTTGCACTGATTTTTGATATTATGATATATATTTAAATTTGTAAATTATCATTAACATAAATATAATTAGCATAATTGGTATTAATATTAATATATATTTATAAAAAATAAATCATAATGAGAGCATTACTTAAGAAAAAATAAATAAATAAATTATAAATGTGGCAGGACCTTATAACTTGGTTTTAACTTTAATCATAACTCCTGAAGAACTTTTCATTATAAAATTTTGCAATTGGATTACAGTAGACTCCTGATTAACCAAGCAGTTAGGAAATTAATTTCCCCATGAAATGACCAATAATACTCAATACTATGTAGGAATCACTAGAAGAATACTACAAGACTGAATCAAAGAACATATACAGGACATCAAATATAATAAGAAAGCACTGTTTTATCTGAATTTGCTTTATGCAAAGACATTAATGTAGAATGAAAGAATGCAAGAGTTATATTCCAAGTCTTACCAATAGATCTTAATTCATTATGATAAAATTACATGTCTTTAAAGAAAAATCTGTATAAGTCTGTAATTAATAAAAATATCCAGAAACATTTAATGAAGTTTGAAGGTGGTTAGTCAACCATGATGAGTGGATCCCAGTGACATCGGGGTCTATGCTGGTCTCAATCTCTCCGCAGAGACGAAAAATTGTCTCTGTGGAAAGACAATCTTTCCACAGAGATAGTAGAGAGATTATTATGTTTTAAGCGATGCTCCAGTCATTTTCTCTCAGGAAACGTCATCATTTTCTCATGATGCTTAAAATGTGCATATACATAACGTCAATCTCATTCCAACCAATGAAACTACTCATTACATCACATTTCACCGGCACTGCGCAAACTCAGTATTCGAAGAAAGTGTCGGTAAACAGACGTGATTATTTATATAATTATACCGTGCAATAAATATAAACTTTGATAAGTGAATTAGAAAGATAAGCTATTCTATTTTGGAGAATATGATAGCGAATGTATCGGAGCAGTCACTGAAAGAAATGTGGAATGACCGATTGTTAGTAAAAATGCATAACAAAGGGTAAGGGTAAGATTTTACTTTGAAAGCTGTCATTCACTCAGTTGTTTAGATTGTTTTTGTGTTTTTGTGTTTGTGTTTGTGTGTGTGTGTGTGTGTGTGTGTGTGTGTGTGTTTGTTTGTTTGTTTGTTTGTGTGTGTGTTTTAGTGTGTTTTAGTGTTACTTTTTATATCTTTAATTGATTCTCTTAGTTGTTATTTATAATTACGAATATTAACAAAAACATGAACATTTCAGCGTATAAAAGTTTTTGTATTCATTGTGAACACAACGTTAATTTACATTAATAAATGGCAGCAGTCAAAGTAAAATTTTACTTAAACATAAAATATTTTAAATCATCAATAACACAATTGTAAAAAATTTTAAATACTGATATTAAATTGGAAAAATAAGATGATAAATAAATATTATATATTTAATGCATAAAATTCTGTTTGAATTTTCATTTATTGTTCACAGGTGTTTATAAAATGGGAATATGCAGTAATGTCTTAAACGATGTGTAATAGCTTAAACAAAAACATGTTAATATTCACTTGTCTATCGATCAAAATTATATCTTCAATATTTTGTTGAAATCCTCTGCCTGAGAAAAACTGCAACACCGATATATTTTAATTGAAAAAAGTGACTTTTATTCAATATGTGTAAATTTGATGTTAATTCCTTACAATGCTACAATTTCATTTTCTTATTATTAATTAATTTTTTTTTAAAAAATAGATCACCCAAAACACTCCAAATATTTTAATGAAAATAGATCACCCAAAACACTCCAAATATTTTAATGGTCTTTAAACATTCTATTCCGATTGAAATTAGGTATTATTTTTTCTTTCAAAACATCTAAATGTTGATTGTCTCGTCCAAGAAATAGGTAAGGCTATTACTCTCCAGAGAGAGAATTTTTAAGAGACAAAAAATTGTCTCTGACTAAATTGTCTCTTTAAAAGTACTGCAACATCGACTTAGAACAAGAAAATTGTCTCTCTAGCAGAACAACCAATCAGAAGTGACGTTTGCTTAGTGATGTCAAATAGTCTCTCTAGAGAGAGAATTTTCGTTAAGAGCAGCATAGACCCCCTGGAGAGAGATTTCCATACAAATGACTTGTAACAGATAAAATAGAAAACAATACATACACAATTGTGGCTAAGTTCACAATAGCCAGGCTTAGTCCTATTGTGAATTTAATAAATGATAGTATAAATATGTTTTTAGGCTTTTATGACATATGAAAAAAAGGCTGTGATTTGCTTTATGATAGTGGTCTGAAACCTAACTCACTATATTAGCAAAGTATGCATGTAGTTAGAAATTAAAGTTATTTGAAAATATTTTTATTTTGATGATTTTCTGAATTTAAAAATTACAGAAGATAAAATTTAACAATTTATCTGAAGTACTGTTTTCTTCTATTTTGAAATATAAAGTATATAAATTAAATACTTTAATATCAAATAATGAATTGCCAATTATCTAACTTTAATAAACATTTCCCATTATTATATTATTTATAGATTTATGTTTATATTTCAGGCCATTTTTCTTTCAATTTGAAGAATAAAAAATTTTTAATATGATAGTTTTTTTATAAAACATTTTGAATATTCTCTGACATCAGAAGCTTTTTATACACAAACAATGAGGCAGTGAAAGGTGACCCAACCTGCTGCATTAGAGTTTATTATTTCAAATTTACTTTTTGCTTTTGCCATGTTAAATCCCTCCTATATAACTTATAATGGAGAAGCACTTCAGCTTGGGACATAATTTAAGATATATTTTATTAATAATAATGAAAAGTATAATTTCAAATGTGATTCATTTCTTAATAAATTAACTGTATAATTAAATTGATTAAATTCTATTGAAATTAATTAACCCGTTCACTGCCTTTGATTTTTTCTAATTAAGCTTCGTTAATATGCAAAAAAAAAAAAAAAAAAAATGTAAATTGCGATATCTCGCTTAATTTTCCTTGAATTTTTTTGAAATTTTCATAATTTATTACCTTTTTTATTGTGATTCTAACAAAGTAACAAATTTTTTTGAATTTTATTTATTTCACAATTTTTCGTTCATTATATGAGATCAGAGAAAACACGATTTTTATATATGAAATCTTAGCCATCCAACGAAATATTTGGTATTTTCTGATAATGGCAAGTCTTCTGAATAAAATGAGGTATGAATGAAGAAAATCGAATAATAATTTAAAAAATTATCGATAAAAAATGAAGTATTACGTAACTTTTAATTAATTTAGTTAGTTAATCAGTCAAAAATTGACAAAAATTTATTAAAATATCGTCATTTTTTTTAAAATAAAATATGTTTATTGATATGTTTTTTTCTTCATTTCAATAATTTTTATTTTAATATTTTAATAAATTTTCGAATTTATAACAAAAAACATAATATACGAAACTTGTCCACAATCCTACATAAACAGCTATAACATTTTCTACTCTACTCGAATTGGCCTTGAGATAGTTTGTTGACACTACATCCAATATCGCAAGCAGTGCGGTAAAGTAGGCTTGGCTGCAATTTCCCGCAAAACGACTGGCCATCATAAAACAATTAAAGTGCCACGCCCCTTTTGATTGCCTAGGTTGTTTACATTATGATTTTCTCTTATTTTACAAAATTATCTGTAAAAGTAAAGCAATAAATGACCAAATAAGTAAAAATATTCTATATTTTAACAGAATTAATCAAAATTTTCATATTATTGGCAGAATTTTTTCAATTTTATGAATTTTACAGTTCATCATAGTAAAATTCCATATTTTGCTTAAAATTTCAAAAATAAATTTATCTCACCCCAAAATCAAAATAAGATTACTAAAATATGATAGAATAGAAAGCAGAATCAATAAGATTCGATGAAAAATAATCCAAATTCTACGAATACAATCCATTCACATTTTCTATCTTTAGAACGGAATTAAAAAAGAAATTTCGGCAATAGGAAAATTTAGGACCCATCATCAGAGGCACCTATTTTCACCCAATAAACACAAAAAAACTGCTCTGCGATAGCTCCACTGTATAATTCAAGATTAAATTTTATTTATATCGCTTTTTATTGTTTTTTATCGTTTTTTGTTCTGTCATCTTGACGTCTTATCATGGCAAAGGCAGTGGACTGGTTAAATAAATTAGAAGTTAAATTCTTTATTTTTATTACATAATTAAGAAATATTTTCTTGTATTTTTTATTTAGAATATTAACTTAAAATTTTTTTGTAGGAAGTTGAAAATGGAAGACTTTTTCGTTTACTTGTGAAATTGGGAACAATAAATGAACGCTCAGAGTAAGTTATAGATCTAAGAACAGTTTTCTTGCTAAATTATTTTAAAATATTTTATTGTTGTTTTTAAATATTTTACAATTAAATACATAAATATATTCAAAACAGATATTATTTAATTAACATGATAGTTTCATCTAAGTAAAATCTTATATAAATAAAATCAATTATTC
Organism: Olivierus martensii; assembly: GCA_000484575.1. Lineage (NCBI taxonomy): Eukaryota > Metazoa > Arthropoda > Arachnida > Scorpiones > Buthidae > Olivierus > Olivierus martensii. The sequence continues at coordinate 11,517 of AYEL01062741.1, forward strand.
AAATATATCAAACTTTCATTCAGTTTTTTAGTTTTTATAGGTATTGAAAGTCGTGTATATTTCCAGCTGGAAATATACATGTATAATTACCATGGAGCAGCATAGAGAAGTAATGTGTATTGAAAGTCAATATATATGCTGAATTTTTTAGAAAATATAAACTAAGAAAACTGCTTTAACTCTTACTATTAGATGTCTATTTACTAAACTAAGATCATCATCAAGATAGGAGAGAATCATGGATACAGGAGGTCATTTGTCCTAAGCATCTACTATGGTACCCCTAGCTTTTGTTTATATATTTTTCCTCCAAATCTATAATAAGAATTATGGCAAATCAAATGCACAATCTCCTGGAGTAATCTTGGGCTGCTCTGCTCCTGTGGTACATTTTCCATTAAGAACCTATAAAAGTGGAGGCATACTGTTCCAGTTTCAGAGATGGATATAGGGTCTCATAATCATATGTGGTCCAGATCTCCTATCCATTCAGTTATATGTTTTTAAGCCTTTCCAATACAGTTGTTGTTATTTTTGTTGATTCTTGTGTGTCCCCTAATATCTTATTAGCCTATGCTGCTATTGGTCTCTCCAAATTATATGTTTGGAGATAATTTTTTCTCTACCACTGGTCTCGCTTCCAATGGTGTCTTGTGGACCTTAATAAAGGCAAAGAGCCTCGGACATGTTGGTTTTTCTTGCCTTACGACATTCCATATTTGCAGAAACTGTGGATCTCTTATTAATTTATCTATCTTCGTCTCTAATTTTAATGTCGGGTCTTGTTTCATTTCCACTGCTTCAGATTCTTCTATGTATTTATGCATAAAATTCTCATACACCTCTTCTTTCAGTAGGACCATCTTCCTTGTCTTATCCTCTCTTGCTAATGTATACTTACCTTCTTTCAACCATCTTAATGTCTTCCTGACCTCCATATATACCCTTCTGTTTTCCTCCGCTTTCTTCCATCTCATTTTTGATCTCTTTTGCCTTATGTATTCCCATCTTAGGTTCTCCCTTTCTAGCTCATTTTGATTTTTTCTCAAATTCTCCACTATTGGGATATTATCCATAACTGACGTATGTTTTAATAAAGCACAAGCTGGTCCTTTCTTAAGGATGTTCTCCACAAAAGACAGGATTTGTATATCTCCCATTATCATTACAACATCTTCCAGCTTAAAATTAGCAACTGGCATTCCTTTTATCTGTTTCCTTAACATCCATTTTAGTTTCCTAATATATTTTTTTCTAAGCTTTCCTTCAAACTAGCCATCTTTACAGACCCGTAATTAATGGCGGTGCTCAACCCTGCTTGCTCACACTTGGTTCTACATTCTTCCAGCAGCAACCTTAGTTTGTGAAAGTTCCTTTTAGCATCCGTTATAGCTGATTTTAAACATATTTGCTTCGTTCTATATAAAACTGCTTTCGATCTTATTGACAACTTAATTTTAAATATTGAAGTCGGGAGTACTCCGTTCAACCAACACTCCTTTAGAAATATTAAGGTTTCTTCCGCTTTAACTTTTTTAAGAAAATCCTTTCTGATCTGACTCAACTGCTGCTGGCTCAGCTCCATTCCAAATGTAATTCTTTTCTAACTGCTTTTTCTTTTCTAAGCAGGGAGCAGAATGGAAGTGATGAAAGGAGATACATGCCAATACCTTATCACTTAAGGGATTTAAAGGTAACGAGGAACGTAGCTAAAAAAGAAAAACGATGTCTAGCACCGAGAAGAGCCCCAACAATATTCAACTTATTACGCAATGACAAGGTCCAGTTAGTGCAGATGGAACGAAGTGGAGTCTATAGTATTCCTATTAAAGATATACAGGCGGAGGAAGAGTCAGCAAAAGTAGGAGTAACTGGAAGGACGATAGTTACAAGAATGGAAGAACACAAAAGAGATATTGCAAAAGGGAAACTAAATACATCATTGGCAACAGAGGCCTGTAGCAGAAATCTAAACATAAACTGGCAAGGAACTAAGTTGATAAAGACAGTTATATCAGGGACGTAACTGACTATAGCTGAGTCCATTGAGATATTAAAGAGAAAAGTGCCGGAGAACCTGATTAATGATAGAGTAGCATGGGAGCTGCCACAAGCATGGATATATGCGTTTATGAAAGAAACGAAGAAGGATGTGCTTAAGCAAGAAAGGCAATGTGTAGTATGAATTTAAAAGCAGTAAGGAAGATTATAGTGGAATACAGAAACCTGAAGAAAGGAGAAGGAAAGGTTTAAAGAAAAGGAACGAGGCATGGAGTAGCAGAAAATGTGAGAAGATTATATATGGACTATTTATTGTTTTATTGAAATTCTGTATATATATATTTTTAATTTTAATGAGTTTTAGTATAATATGAATTTGAATTTTGATTACGTTATTGTTTGATTCGATCGAATGTGTTTAAAAAAATTTTGTAAAGAAATGTTTATGTTCTAAGAATAAGTTGTTGTAAAAAGTTGGAAACTGTAAAACAGTGTACAGCTCTGGCCAAAATGTTTGTCACTTTCAACTAGGCGCTGGAAACTGGAAATCATGATCGGCTACAGTTTCCAATCCACATACCGTGCTGTCTACATTGAGTGCGATAGACATGTCCCACACGCATTCAATGTAGGGGAGGTGGGTTACGCAAAGCATGGGAGGTAAATTGGCAAGACTGATCGCTCTAAAGTATTATCACTCGCAGCATTACTTTTTAATAAGGTAACAGATGGTTTGAAACCAAACGTAATTATTAAGAAAGTAATATTTGAAAACAGTTTAAATACAAGTATATCATTACAAATGTTTTAGTTATTTTGTATAAAAAAGAAATATGATAATTTATAACTGTAATAATTGGAAAGATGATCATTTCTCGCGAAATTCAAACACACACACAATTATGTCCCTGCTACTTAAGTGTCAGTTTGACAAACATTCATAATTTTTCCTTTCGAATAAGGGAGTCTCCAATATTGTTGTCTAGCGTTCAATACGTTGGAGGATTTCAAAGATTAAAAAATCTGATTATTATTAATCAATAATATTTATATCATTCAATCAATAATCATTTTAAACATTTTATTATGTCGAAATTTTACCCGTATTGACCATTACAAAACTTGATATTTGTGTTTTTAATTAATTACAACGGTTTGCTAGTGCCACCCGGAGCATTTGAATAGTTAACAGGTCGCCCGATTCATATCTGTATTGGTTAAGTGGGCCGAACCCGTCCCTAGCTATTGCTAAGTGTCTCTTCTATACGTCCTACAATTTCCAATGGATTCGTAAAGACAGATCCGCAAAAAATGTAGGATGAAATATACTGATGCTAAGCAGCCCGCAATGCTGCCTTCTGGCTGCTTAACGAACTCGTGCAGGAAATCCCAATAAAGACAGGTTATTAAATTGTTGATGAAGTTCTTGAAGCAAACATGTAAAATAAACTTATATTGAGTGAGTATGCGGTATATATGGATGACATCCCTCCTTGCATAGTCCCTGACGAGAGAGGGACGCGTTGCGTGCGTAATATCTTTTAGTATTTTCTGGGATACAACAGGAAGAAACTGAACGATGGCATTTCATTCCACTTATAACGTTCAACGCGACGATTATGAATATATTCCTACGTATGTTCACAATGTTTCGTTGTATATAAACGGATTTCGAATTTGCTATATTCGCTTATCGTTGCAGACAGTTGAATATAATATCCCCACCCAAATACAACTATCGAATTATATATGTAAATCTCAAACGATTAGTTTGTAATGTGTAATTTTAACAATGTATAAATAATAACATAGAAACAAGTTGGCAATAAATGCTTTTTCAATATAAATTTATACATCGATCCACCATAGAGAAAAACTCTGGGTCTGCCTGTTGATTTAAATGGCGACAACGTGCCTCTTTCTGCTGGACATTTGCATATCCTAATAACTGTTCTCCTACTGATGTCCAACATTTCAGCAATTTCATTCACCGAAACACCATTTTCTCTATGGTGGATTACCAAATCTCTAATTTCTTTCGTGATGGCACGAGGCATTGTCTTCAGTATCGAGATGCAGAGATGAGGATGACGTTTGACTACGTCATTCTCATCCCTGCATCTCGATTAGTATTTCAGGAAAAATTATCACTTCCACCTATCGCACATAGTTTTTTATTATCTATTACGAAAGCCATAATATTAGTCCGCCATTCGTTTTCTATGAAAACTTTAATATTCATTTTAAACACGTCACAGTTCTCTCGCCACTATCAGAACCCTACCCCTCGTTGCTAGCGAACTACATAATGGACGATCCCTCCGCAAGCACATTAGTGCCTACGTTACCGAGGAAACTAATGCATGCTGAAGCCGAGTATTGTAAGGAAGCCGAACGTATCCGGTGAGGTGACAAACATTTTGGCCGGAGCTATACCTGAAGAGGGTGCGAAATAGCACCAAAAGCATTTGTACAGTTTGAGACTTAAATAAATACATATCTAACCTAAACTGCATAGAGTGCTAATATGAAATATATGACACAATCCAATGGAGTTTATATTTTCTAAATTGATTGATTGATAGTTTATTTTTAAAACTAATATGATAAATTATGGAAACTAGACAACATACTTCAAATGTCTTTACAAACTTCTATTAGAAAATATTTTCTTTGCCTCTTTCTGCTTTTATGAAATAAAAAAAAAATGTAACACTAAAATAAACACAGTTCAAATCAGAAATTAGTTATTTTTTGGAAAAATATTTCAATATTCTTGACATTAAAAACATTTTTAATTAAAGACATTATTCAAAGACAATTTGTTATATTTAAATATAAAAGTAAATAAAACTGATAAGCTATTAAATGGGAAAAACAATCAGTAAACATAATTAAAATAAACATAAAAATGCTAGTACTTTTATAGGTTAAACAATTAAGTAAAATACTAATTTATTAGCTGACTGCTAATTCTTGCAAAAACACTTGTTTTTCATGTTTGATTCTTGTACATTAGGATGAATTTATATAAATTAACAAAAGCACAAATTCAAAATTGATTAAAAAAAAGAGACAAAATAGTAAAATTTAATGAAAAATACATAATCTCTCTCAGTTATAGAAATGATGATTGAAGATTTATTTAGATTTAGTTATTTATAATATATTTGTCCTTCAATAATTTACTAATTGTATTTTTTGTATTTAATAGTTATATCCATTTTGCTCTGCAGAATAATGTTTTTTAAAGACTGTTTTTACCTTTTTGGACTGAGCTGATTCAAGCCAATTCTAATATAAAGTAATTAAGCAAAATTTAATATTCATCAGATTTATCATAAGAAAATTTTTGTTTTTCTTGTTCTATGTACAGTTTAAACTATGGCAATATATCTTATAAAAAATGAATAATAATATATTTTTTATTATTGATAATCTAAAAATAAAATAAAACTACTTTAAGCCTACTTGTTTTCTTGGCTTCAATTTAACCCTCCACTCTTGTAACTCAGAAGCATTTTCATCATCTAATTGTTTAAGTTTCATGGTTTCATGTTCCATTAGCATTTTACGTTTCTCATTCTATAATAAAATTGGAAATATGACAAATTTTTAAGATTAAAGCTTGGAGTGATTATAAACAAATATAATTTTACTAATATTAAATTTTCTCATAATTCAATTTAAAATCAATTAAAATATCATAACTGTTAAAAGAATATCTAATGAAAATTGAAGAATAGATGAAAACACCACAAAGAAACACTAAACAGTAAAATTTTAATACAGAATAGAAAAACTTTTTACCCTACCAATGGATTTACATCAGCTTTAAATCTTCTGAGGAAAAAGTCAATAGCCTACATCAGTTATAAATCTTCATAAATAAAACAAAAGTATCACGCCTGTACTTTTGTCTGAAATATGATTTCAAAGACGTCATAAAATGGGTTAAATATTGAAAATAAAAAAAAAGCAAACATAGATTACTGACAAATATTAAATGAAACTAAAACTACAAATAAGTACAGATAGATAATATATGATATATGGCAAAATGAAATATGAAAATAAAGTAATTTCCACATATTGGAAATTACAACACTGCCAAATGATCAATAAGCTCTGAAGTTTGAAGAAATTCAAAATCTGGATTTTATTATTATTATTATTATTTTGTAAATTTTCTTCAATCTTCACAAAAACGTTTCTATTCACAATCTGTATATATCTAGTGTTATTTCAATTAATCTCAACATAATTTTAATAAACCCAGAACACCAATGTAATATTTATATATCTTTTTATACCAGTTTTATGTTCAATAAAATGGATCATAAAGCTGATGTAAACCTAATAGCAGAGTTAAAAAAAAAAATTAAAACTTTTGCTGTTTAGTTTTTAATTATCATCATCAATAGGCTAGAGAAACAGTGAAGTATAGATTTCACTCAATGTATTTTTTACCTGTAACTGTTCTAATTCTTTAATTGTTGTGTCTGAATTTATTCTAAGATCATCTAATTGTCTTCTGTATTTCATATCATGTCGTTGTTGTTCTGCTTTGTAACGCTTCTTCTCTCCTTCTTGAAACTATTGGTAAAAATAAAAATGAAAAAAACTATTGGTAAAAATAAAAATTAATAAAATTATGGATTGATTTTTTTTCCTTTTTAAATTAATGAATGAATTTTCATTTATACCTTCTTTATCATGTCTCTTTCAGCTTCTGGAGATTCAATTATATTTGCCATACTTATACGCAAGCTTTCCTTAAACATTAGTTCTCGAGTCTTCATTTCAGAACGAATTCGTTTTGGAAGTTGGCGCCTTTCTACTGCTTGCCATTTTAATAATTCTTCTTCTTTACGAGCATTCATTCTTTTGATATGTTCTAATTCCTAGTTGTGATTCATAATGAAAAATGAAATATTTTATTCTTTTTATGTTGAAAAAAATTTTCTTTATAATATTTAATAAATACCTTCTCATGTCTTATGAGCATTTGGTGTCTTTGAAGGAAAAAAATATCTTTTAGTTGTCTTTTTGCTAACTGATGCTTTTCATGCAAATGATGTTCTTCCAATTCCCAAACTGCAGCTTCACGACCTACACATAAAAACAATTTCATTATGAAATTGAAATAAGCATTTTATAGAATTTTACTATATAATTATTGCTTAAAAAATTTCTTTGCTTTATATAAACTATTAGAACATGTAATACAAACTTCAAATTATTTTTAAGCCTGGTATTTTATTGCAATTATCTTAACAATTGCCATCAATAACAATAAAACAAACAATAAAATTACAATATCTATTTTTAGTACACTCGTTGCTTTGCTGAAGTATTACTCCTGTCATTTAATCATTCATTTTTGATTATTTATTCAAAGATATATGCAGTATAATATAGAAATAGTTTTAATTTGTCATTAAAGGAGTTAAAAAATCAGATACTGGCTTTAGTTATTGTAAAGGCATTTTAGTTATTATTTAAAAACCATTTTCTAAATTAATTATTTTTTATAATACTTCATATCTTAAAATACAGTAGTGTACAATAATTTAACTATAGGCTTAATTACACTTTTTTATATAGATAATTAAATGAATATACATGAAAATTCCCTAAATTATTCAAACTAATTCTATAAAATTAAACTCAGAACTAATAAAAATTAATCTAGTACCTCTTAACAACTGCTGTTTTTGTTGTAAAAATTGTCTTTCTAAAAGTGCAATTTTTTCACAATGACTATCACTCAATCGTTTCATTGATTGTTCATGTTTCTCATTTAAATTTTCTATAAATAATCTTTCCTGTCAAGAAAAAAGTAAATTATTTAAATAAAAATAAAATTATTAAAAGATATAAACATTTAAGTTATTGCCAATGAAATTAAATACTTCAACTACATGGAATACTGTTTTTAATAAAAAATTATATTAAAATATTTATTTTTTATGTCAGAATTATATTTAATATTTATCAAAATATAATTTTACATTTTAATAAGTACGGTTGTTTCTGTTATCATGAAAATATGCTATTTAATTGTAAATTGAAAAGCTTGTAACTTGGAAATTATACTTATATCAAATCTATTGGTCTGGGTATGATATAAAATAAGTGTAATTTTCAAATTATAAACTTTTCAACTTATAAATGAACTTAAGGAATGTTCATAACCTGTTCTTGACTAAATCTATTTTATAAGCTGTATTATATAATACAGTTGATTCCGCTTAATTGAGGCAATTGCTTTTTTGGACAAAGTCCCGGTTGCATAAAACTATTGCGAACCGTTAGTTGCTAACTCCACCTACATCTTGTTAGTTTCCATTGCATAAACAAAATAACAACAACGTTGCTAGCGGAGATGACGTCACAGTCTTGGTAAAGTTATCGATGTCAGAAGTTGCTGTTAAAACAACTTTGCTAGCGGAGATGACGTCACTTGGTAAAGTTATCGATGTCAGAAGTTGCTGTTAAAGCTTGCGAATGGTCATGGACTCTCTAATTCTGTATTACTATCTTGAAAATTCTCGAAGTATGAGACAAGAAAGAGTATTTAGAGATAAATTAAATCATTTTGAGTGGCCAGAAGAAATATTTATAAGAAATTATCGGCAACCATAGACTTCGTATAGTATTTCACTTATGATAAATTATAGATCCTTATTATTTATACAGTATTTACTTTTTTGTGGTTTATAATAATTTCTATGAAATTCATTAATAACCTAATTAAATGTTCTAAATGTCAAGTACATTTTATATAGTCTATTTATAAATTATACTGTATGTTGTATTAAATAGAATGAATCTTCAAGGAATTCTTCAGGTACAATTGAACTACTTCAGTATATAATATAATAATAAATATTGAATAATTTATATATTAATATAGAAATATAAAAAGCAATAAAACGTGGAAAGAGAAAATTTTCTACCGAGGCTCGAACCATGATCCACCTAGCCTCCAGTAGCCCACGCTAACCACTATGCCACCTCAGAGCATATCAATAGTGTTAAAATTATTAATATATAAGTTTCTAAGAAGACTTTAAATGCGATTTTTGCGTGAATGCAAAATGCTTGACAGTTGCACTTTACTACTTTAAGATTTTCTTGTGCTTACGATCCTATACTAATGTACCAAGTTTGAAGGAAATCGGTAATGACAACGTTTAGCCCTCTCCTTGTTAGATAATTTCAAATTTTTAATTAGTATTTATTTTATGAAAACACAAATACAACTATAACTATACAAAAAAATAAATGAGATACAAGATAATATTAATGAAATTTTGCTTTGGCTTTCGAAAATTCAAATCATAGTCATTTTCATCATCTCTTCCCAGGATTCAATATTTCTACGTCACTAGAATCTACTTCCGCCAATGTAAGAAACTTTTTCATTGGATGTTTGACAAATCACGTAAGAAGACTCGAAGGCGGAGTTATTTCGGTTGTTACTATGACTGGCATTTGCTAAAACTTTTATGCAAGGAATATCCGCAAGTTATCTTCTCTTGGTAAAGGTCACCATATTTAACAATGGTTGTTAGTTGCAAATCGTTAACTTTATGCAACCGGGCCCAAATCTCAAATAACGGAAACCAAACTAATAAACTAATACATAATTTAAATGCTTAATTGTCGGAAACCAAACTAATAAACTAATACATAATTTAAACGCTTAATTGGGTTTTGTTCAATTGGGACAATAGCAGAAAAAGAATTTAGCAATTTTTGACATATTCTAGGGATTTTTCGAAAGTATGTGAATATTACGTACACTATTTGGCAACACTGGTGTGATGCAAATCAGACTAGTGTTGCCAAATAGCCTTGTGTATCTGGCAAGTATATGTCTGCTTAAGAGTCTACTGTTACTGTACCTAGCGATATTCATTTACAGTGTCGATTTTATTTAAAATTTTTAAATCTTTACCAAAATGCCAAGAAATGATTTTACACTTTCAAGTAAAATGCTTTCTGGATAAAATTAAAGGCCAGCCATTTAATACAAGCTGTCGTAGACTTGCTGATATAACTGGTGAACCAAAATCAAAAGACAAAAGACAGACTATATTTGATGCATTTTTGCAGAATTAAAATTTGAAATTGTAAAATTTATCATTATTATTTTTTTTCACTTATTTATAGTAGAAATATTTTCTGTATTTTGGTTTAATAAAGCATTAAAATAGGTACTAATTATTATTTTTTACTTACATATTACATATTTTATTTTAGAATTTATTATTAGTTTGTTTAATTGGGGACAGCTGCTTAATTGAGCCAAAATGGATTAGTCCCAACATGTCCCAATTAAGTGAAACTGACTATACATATTATAGATTTAACAAATTAGTAAGATCTTAATATTCATGTTTTTTAAATAAAGGTCTGATCATAAGGAAAAGACTTTTGGCAAAATTTCTAACACTTTGAAATTCTATGCCAATACCTTCAATTAATATTTCCAAATTTGCAACTGAGGATTATTAGACACAATTACAAATATAACAGAAACTTGAATGCATCATGAAACTCTGTTTAAACATGCATAATATATATTAATACCACAAATTTTATTTATTTATTATTTTTAGAATAATTATATTTTCAATATTTTTTGTCAGAACATAGTCAGTCTTCAACTTATAATTATTTAAATTTACAACAGTGATGTAATCAATAAGTTTGTGAAGAGGTTAACTCTGACCTAGCCTATTATTTTGTTTATGTTCTTTTATTATTTATCGTTATTTTCAATATTATTTAACATATTATATTTTAGTTTAACGAGTTGACTAACTTTGCACATTCTCCATCTCAGTATTTAGCAATCACGTGTTATGGAACAGACAGCCATCTTCCGAATGAGCTTCCCCGGCTAGTGACGATACAAATTTATGCAAATGAGCCAAGCTCGGGACTGTAATCACTTAATATAAAACCGTACATGTCCGACAACACAGTGAGGTGTTGGTATCAAAGTGAAGTTGGCTAAGTGACAATTGAAATCTTGTAAAGGTCTACAGTTCGTTGAAGTTTGTATTGGTGGTGGTAGTAGTAGAATTAATTAGTATTTAAGGATATAGTTATTGTGAATAACTAGATTTTGGATCTTTGAATTTTGATTAAATAAATTTTGTTGGTTATTTGAATTTTGCTTTATTATTGTTTAAATAAAGCTTTTTTTACACTTTTGTAAGTGTTTTGATTCTAATAAATTTATATTTTTGTTAGTTAACTTGTTTTAAGAATTTCTTCAATTTATTAATATAAGTTTCTAACATTGTTTTTGTCGGTTTAGATCTAACACTTGTTTAATAATTCTAATAGTAAGTTCCGGTTTCGTTCTGTCATGTGGACGTTAATTATTGTTTTGATTTAATATATATATATATATTTATATTTATATTTAGAAAAAATCTGAGATCAGGCCGAACTCTGGATTTGCAGTGTCGTTTAAACTGTTAGGCTAGATTTATTATTTATTATTGGTATTTGTTAAAATTAGCGACTTTGCAAGTTCTATAATTAATAAATACAATTCACTGTGTACAAGTTTGTGCTCAATGGTTTGATATCCTGATAGCATTTCTTTTTATGTCTGGTTTCTTTTGTGTTCATTTTTATTATGATAATTATGTTATGATAAATATTGATAGGGGGCAATCTATAAAATCTAGATTTCTAATTTCCAACCTTAGAGTTAGATTTGAAATCAAAGCTATCTGTAATTATTATGTAATAAAAGTTTTATTTAAAACATGAATTCAAGAAATTACTTTTTTCCTTACTTTATTACACCTAAACATATCAAAATTTATCAATAAAAATATTTTGGAAAAAGTTATGTAAACTGGGATACTGGTATTCCAGTTTCCTAAATAATAAATATCAAAATATTAGTATTAAATTTTGATCAGTGTTATGATCCCTATACTGGAAAGAAGAAAACAAGAATAATCTAGAAATGCCATTAGAAAATAAAATGAACAATTACCATTGGGTATTATATTGCATGAACTGGGAATCAAACTGAAGAAAAAGATTATACTGGAGATATATACTAGGGATTGTTTCCCGGGATCCTGGTTGATTTTGGCTGCGGGATTTATTCCAGGATTTCCCAGTTTGAATTACTAACTTCAATAATCAATACTTACAGTCTTACACAATATACACACATTATATATATATTGCAGCATTTGAGAAAACTCAAGTAATTAGGTTAATGAAAATTGTTTAAGTAATTTGGAATATTTGAAATTCATGCGGTAACTTGTCTTGGGTTTTCTTCTTCTGAATCATCACAATCTGATTCGTCACATTCCGACTGCAAGGAAAAGAGTGATGCAGAGAGCGAAAGACAGCAGAGTGAGCAGAGTCTTTGTGAGAAACTGGCATGTCAAATCAAAAAACACAAACTGAATGTGTTTCTAAAGACCCTCAAAATGAAGCTGAAGGTCAATCATTTGCAAAGAATATATCCAAGAAGTTTAAAATCTTTGAGGCAAATGGTGAAAAAACAATAAATATAATAAAATTAATGGACGCTCTCAAATCTATAACACCAACAATCTGAAAGGTCCTTTCAGCTGCTTTCGCTTACCACCCTGGAGGATTCGGATCCCACACCTCCAGTTTTTCAGGAGGAGTCCATACCCAGCTGTTGAACCCCATCCTTCAAACATCTGGTTAACCCCATATGGGTGTTGGCCAGCCTGTGATGGGTTCTATAAGTGGCCACCACCAGATACGGAATATCGGCTGTTGAACCCCATCCTTCAAACATCTGGTTAACCCCATATGAGTGTTGGCCAGCCTGTGATGGGTTCTATAAGTGGCCACCACCAGATACGGAATATACCATGAGGATATGGCAGCTTAATCTATCTAACCAAACCAACCAAGCCTTTTTGGCTGCAGAACTATTTTTAACCAAACTTAGAACTAGACTCAGCAATAAAAGTGTAAATTACTTGTGTTTCTATCTAACCAAACCAACCAAGCCTTTTTGGCTGCAGAACTATTTATAACCAAACTTAGAACTAGACTCAGCAATAAAAGTGTAAATTACTTGTGTTTCTTATGTTCATATTAAATGTCAATTGCCAAATCAGTCTCAAAATAAACTAAAGTTAAATAATTTTTTTTAACAATATAGTTACTACTCAATTCCCACTAGTCTGTCATGGCTTAAAAAGAAAATGTTAATACTGTATATTGAAAAGTAAATTTTGAATTTGTTTCAATTTTTAATTTATATATATATATGAATAGATAAAATGCTGTGAAATATCCAGTTTTAATTTCATCCACAAAAATCTCGGGAAATCCCGGGATCCCAGGAAAAGAACATTTTTTATCCTGGAATCCTAGGATTACCAAAATCCATGAAAAAGACAATCCCTAATACAGTGGGTGATCGGTTAATGAACATAATCTGTTCCAAGAAAATGTTCATTATCCGAATTGTTCGTTAACCGATCATCGATTTACCATAGGATTTAATGGGAATTTGATTAATTCGTTCCGGAGACCCAAAAACACATAAGTAAAAAATTATATAATTTCTTACTATGTTTATTTATATGTAATAACAATAATATATACATACATAGTCTTGCATTTAAATCTATTATGTTTATTTTCCGATAAAGAATCTGCTCAATATCGATTGCTTTTCTCTCTCCTTCAGAATTTTTCGGAAGTGATTAATACCATTGTCATGATAGAGATCCCCA